>WFAB01001822.1:0-84278 GCA_018977245.1 Lethenteron camtschaticum | reverse complement strand
ATGATCCACATCTCGGGCCCTTCCCGCTTCTCCGCGCCGATGAATTGCAGCAGGTTGTGGTGACTCAGGCCCGGTGTGACGAAAATGTCCACCTCGTTCTGCCACAGCCGTTGGTTCTGCGAGCGTCCCGGACGAAGACAACGCCGACGACGATGGCGGGGAGAGGAGGAGGAGGAGAGAAACGTGTGAAGTTGCTCAGGCTGAGGTCGCGTCCAGAGGAGCAGAAGTCTCGCGGGGGGAAGCCGTGGTCCCGCGAGAAACACACGCGGCGAGATCCGCAGACACACGCAGACACACGGAGACACACGGAGACATATGAGACACACGGAGACACACGGAGACATATGAGACACACAGAGACACACGCAGACACACGGAGACCAACGCAGACACACGCAGACACACGGAAACACACGGAGACACACGCAGACACACGGAGACACACGGAGACACACGCAGACACACGCAGACACACGGAGACACACGGAGACACCGCAGACACACGCAGACAACAGAGACACACGGAGAAATGGAGACACACGGAGACACACGGAGACACACGCAGACTCACGGAAACACACGCAGACACACAGAGACACACGCAGACACACGCAGACACACGCAGACACACGGAGACACACGCAGACACACGGAGACACACGGAGACACACGGAGACACACGGAGACATATGAGACACACGGAGACACACGGAGACACACGGAAACACACAGACACACGCAGACACACGCAGACACACGGAGACACACAGAGACACACGGAGAAATGGAGACACACAGAGACACACGGAGACACACGCAGACTCACGGAAACACACGCAGACACACAGAGACACACGCAGACACACGCAGACACACGGAGACACACGCAGACACACGGAGACACACGGAGACACACGGAGACATATGAGACACACGGAGACACACGGAGACACACGGAGACACACGGAAACACACAGACACACGCAGACGCACGGAGACACACGGAGACACACGCAGACACACGCAGACACACGGAGACACACGGAGACATATGAGACACACGCAGACACACGGAGACACACGGAGACATATGAGACACACGGAGACACACGCAGTGGGTTGCTGTGGGTCTCTGGGTTGCTGTGAATCTCTGAGTATGGGTCTCTGTGGGTCTCTATGGGTCACTGTGGGTCTCTATGGGTCTATGTTGGTTGATGTCGGTCACTGTGGGTCTCTGTGGGTTGCTGTGGGTCTCTGGTGGTTGATGTGGTCTCTATGGGTCTCTGTGGTCTCTGTGGGTCACTGTGGGTCTCTGTGGGTTACTGTGAGTCTCTGTGGGTCACTGTGGGTCTCTGTGGGTTACTGTGAGTCTCTGTGGGTCGCTGTGGGTCTCTGCGAGTATGGGTCTCTAATGGGTCTCTATGGGTCTGTGTGGGTCTCTATGGGTCTCTGTTGGTTGATGTGGGTCACTGTGGGTCTCTTCGGGTTGCTGTGGGTCTCTGTGGGTTGCTGTGGGTCTCTGTGGGTTGCTGTGGGTCTCTGTTGGTTGATGGGGTCACTGTGGGTCTCTGTGGGGGTGGTCTTGTGGGTGCTGTGGGTCTCTGTGGTTGTGTGGTTGTGGGTGTGGGTTGGGGAGTCACTGTGGGTCTCTATGGGTCACTGTGGGTCTCTGTGGGTTGCTGTGGGTCTCTGTGGGTCACTGTGGGTCTCTGTGGGCCTCCGTGTGTCTCTGTGGGTTGCTGTGGGTCTCTATGAGTATGGGTCTCTGTGGGTTGCTGTGGGTCTCTATGGGTCTGTGTGGGTCTCTATGGGTCTCTGTTGGTTGATGTGGGTCTCTATGGGTCTCTTTGGGTCACTGTGGGTCTCTGTGGGCCGTGTAGGGTCTCTGTGTGTGTGTGCGTGTGTGTGTGTGTGTGTGCGTGCGTGTGCGTGAGTGTGTGCGTGCGTGTACGTGAGTGTGTGTGTGTACGTGAGTGTGTGTGTGTGTGCGTGCGTGCGTGTGTGTGTGCGTGAGTGTGTGTGCGTGTGTGTGTGTGCGTGTGTTTGTGTGTGTGCGTGTGTGTGCGTGTGTGTGCGTGTGTGTGTGCGCGTGCGTGTGTGTGTGTGTGTGCGTGTGTGTGTGTNCGTGTGTGTGCGTGCGCGTGTGTGTGTGCGTGCGTGTGTGTGTGAGTGTGTGTGTGCGTGTGGTGTGCGTGTGTGTGAGTGCGTGTGCGTGTGTGTGTGTGTGTGCGTGTGTGCGTGTGTGTGTGTGTGCGGGTCTCACCACGGTCTGGACAATCTTCACCGCGACGACTTCGGACAGGAGCTGAGCGCGCCAGACGCAGCCGAAGCGACCGCCGGCTCGTAAGTCCAGCAACAGCAGCGGCGGCAGCAGCGCCGTCAGGCTCACCGCCTCCTGTTGGCGGAATGGAGCGTCGGGCAGCCTTGCTGCCGTCAACGGCAGAGACCCCCGCCGCGTAGCCTGGACCGACCGGCAGGGCAAGTGACTACACCATACACTTATTATACACTACACTATACACAAAACGCCCGCTGGCAGGAGGTCACGGGGCAGACCAGGTGCCACTGGTCGACTGACTGAGATGAGTGGCTGATGCACCACCTGTGCCCCTACTGTGCCGACTTGCTATGCTTTAGCCACCAGGCGCTCCGCTCGTTGTTGTGAGCGTCGCTCCTCCGCCCTCCATTGTTGTTGGAGGGCGACTGCCTCCAACTGCCNAGTAGCGTCCTTCACGAGCCTCCTCCACAGAGGCCGATCTTGACACCGCTGGTACTAGTCAGGCAAGTCCACTCAGCTCCACGTCCTCCTGTACCACATCACTCCATCTCTCTCTAGCCCGTGCCGCGCCCATTTAGCCCCTGGATCCAGCCGAACAAAAGCTGTTTAGGCATGCGACGACTTGGCATGCGGGCTACATGGCCCAGCCAACGCAGCGTTGTCTGCCGGAGGAGCTCACCCATGGGTCTTTGTCCAGATCTTTCAAGGATTTGTGAGCTCCTCACACAATCCAGCCTGCTTAAACCCGACCAAANCTAAGCATCTTCGCCGGTTAGAAACATTTAGGCTGCCCTGCCTACAAGCTGAGTCCAAGCCACCTTAGGTTGGAATGGGTCCTGGGTGTCCACCCACCACCGGAATGGAAGAATGGCAGGCGCATCTTACAGATGACTAGTCGATGGTCAGGGGCAGATCAGCTCCACAGTAGGTCCTGGTGTCAAGGACATGGGCCCGCATCCGCTGATCCGTCACTATGTAGCCAGCAGATGTTCTTACTTGGACCGGCATGCATCCATGATGTAGTGTGGATGTGCCGATGCCTGAACAGCGTGTTGGTAATTACAAGCCCATGGGCTGCACAAAAATCTAGCAGCCTCCTACCATTGTTATTGAGCTGATCTGGCCCATGCCTTCCAATCACTCCAGACCAGGTGCCAGCATCATGGCCAATTCTGGCATTGAAGTCACCCAACAAGATGACTCTATCCGAGGGGCCACTTTAGCCAGCACCTGTGACAGGTCATAGAAGGCATCTGACTCATTGGCCTTGCCTGTATCCCTCCACGGATGTTCGTCTTCGGTGGGGCATAAGTAACCACGACCACCAGTCCTCACCTCCGGTTGATGGGAAGGCAGCCCACAGTAGCCTGGGCTTACAGCTTCCCACACCTCACCACACGCTCCCACACCCCTTCATTCTTTTTTNCAAAACAAGAGCCACTCCCTATTGTTTAGTAGTCTTCTGCCCGAGTAGAGGACTGTCCACCCCTCATAGTGGCAGCATCCAGAGCTGGTCCACCGGACCTCCTGAATGCCACAAAGATCCAGACGGTACCGTCCAGCTCCCGACAGAGGTGTGGCAGCCTCTCCTCCGCAGTGAGCGTTCGAACATTCCACGTGGCCACCCGTAGTGGCTTTTTGTTGTTTCTGGAAGAGCTCCGAGGGTAAAGATTCAATCTCCTGGCTCGACCAAATGGGGTCTGGCCAGATGTCATAGACACCTGTCCCCTGGGCCTCCGGCACAAGCTTATTAATTAGATATTTTAGAAGTGGTTTAGTGGTAATTTATTGAAGGTGGAGGGTTACCAGCCACTCGCACCCGTCCAGAGCCCCCATTTAGCCGCTGTGGTGGTCACAGACGCCATGAGGGGAGAGGCCAATCGGAATTGCCCCTCCCCCACCGCAATGTCCACGACAACGTTGCCCGTCCGGCACCACGAGGAGGGAGGGGTTGTTTTGCCAGACACACAAAGAAAAGATCCCCGTATAGCCTAACAGACTGTAGGGCAAGTGCTGTTAGCGAGCACCTATGAAGGCCGGAACGGTACACGAGGGGTGGGTGGCCAGCACCACGCCCGACCGCTTTTGTCTCAATAGTGGCGATGTTTACACACCGCACCAGGTACTCATTTGAGGCTGAGTCGACCTAGGGAGGCCCAGGACCGGTTCAGATAATCGTCACTGGTGTTCGCCGTGAGCGGGAATCGAACCCGGATCGCCAGGTTCATAGCGCAGCGCGCTAACCACTACACTACCGCTCCCACGACACCACACACACAGACACAACAACAACCGCCATTCGCCACTAAGTGGCGGTGACGTCACCACGACGCTTGTGCAGGCCAAGTGCACCTTGAGGCCACACACAGACACACACACAGAGATACACAAGAGACACACACGACACACACACACNGACACAGACACNCACACACACNGACACACACACAGACACACACACAGCACCACCACCACCTGCGGAGGCGTTGTGGCATGCGTCAGCTTGCGCATCGCCGGTACGTCCACACGGAGAGCGCAGCAGCAGCAGAAGCAGCGGCGTCGTGACGGACAGCAGGGTCACTGGCGTCGGCACCGGCCTGGCCACCGGCGTAGGCTGCTGAGTGACCTCTGCAACAGGAGGCTCAGCTGTGAAGGCACTCACAGGGGCTGCTCCATAGACTTCAATGTTAATGTCTCCCATAGACTGCAATGTTAAAGCTCCCATAGACTTCAATGTTAAAGGCTCCCATAGACTTCAATGTTAAAGCTCCCATAGACTTCAATGTTAATGTCTCCATAGACTGCAATGTTAAAGGCTCCCATAGACTCAATGTTAAGGCTCCCATAGACTCAATGTTAAAGGCTCCATAGACTTCAATGTTAAAGGCTCCCATAGACTCAATGTTAAAGTCTCCATAGACTTAATGTTAAAGTCTCCATAGACTTCAATGTTAAGGCTCCATAGACTCAAGTTAAGGCTCCCATAGACTCAATGTTAAGGCTCCATAGACTTCAATGTTAAGGCTCCCATAGACTCAATGTTAAAGGCTCCATAGACTCAATGTTAAGGTCCCATAGACCAATGTTAAGCTCCATAGACTCAATGTTAAGGCTCCCATAGACTCAATGTTAAAGTCTCCCATAGACTCAATGTTAACCATGTTAAAGGTCTCCCATAGACTTGTTAAAGCTCCATAGACTTCAATGTTAAAGGCTCCCATAGACTTCAATGTTAAATCTCCATAGACTTCAATGTTAAAGTCTCCATAGACTTCATGTAAATCTCCATAGACTTCAATGTTAAAGTCTCCATAGACTTCAATGTTAAATCTCCATAGACTTCAATGTTAAAGTCTCCCATAGACTGCAATGTTAAAGTCTCCATATACTTCAATGTTAAAGTCTCCATAGACTGATTCTTTACCCTTCTANCCCAAAGACTTTTTTGCTAATGTAAAGTCAATTATCANATTTTACTGCAATGTTAGTTTAGATTCTCCATAGACTCAATGTTAAAGTCTCCATAGACTTCAATGTTAAATCTCCATAGACTTCAATGTTAAAGTCTCCATAGACTTCAATGTTAAAGTCTCCATAGACTTCAATGTTAAATCTCCATAGACTCAATGTTAAAGCTCCATAGACTTCAATGTTAAANNCCATAGACTTCAATGTTAAAGTCTCCCATAGACTTCAATGTTAAATNTCCATAGACTTCAATGTTAAACTCCATAGATTCAATGTTAAACTCCATAGACTTCAATGTTAAATCCCCATAGACTCAATGTTAAANCTCCATAGCTCAATGTTAAATCTCCATAGACTTCAATGTTAAACTCCATAGACTTCAATGTTAAACTCCNATAGATTCAATGCAATGTTAAACTCCATAGACTTCAATGTTAAACTCCCATAGACTTCAATGTTAAANCTCCATAGACTTCAATGTTAAATCTCCATAGACTTCAATGTTAAACTCCATAGACTTCAATGTTAAAGCTCCATAGATTCAATGTTAAATCTCCCATAGACTTCAATGTTAATCTCCCAGTTAAAGGCTCCATAGACTTCAATGTTAAATCTCCATAGACTTCAATGTTAAATCTCCATAGATTCAATGTTAAACTCCATAGACTTCAATGTTAAATCTCCAANATTCAATGTTAAATCTCCCATAGACTTCAATGTTAAACTCCAAACTTCAATGTTAAATCTCCATAGACTTCAATGTTAAATCTCCATAGACTTCAATGTTAAATCCCATAGACTTAATGTTAAAGCTCCATAGACTTCAATGTTAAAGTCTCCCATAGATTCAATGTTAAATCTCCATAGACTTCAATGTTAAACTCCATAGACTTCAATGTTAAATCTCCCATAGACTTCAATGTTAAAGACTTCAATGTTAAATTAAATCCTCCATAGACTTCAATGTTAAATCCNATAGACTTCAATGTTAAATCTCCATAGACTTCAATGTTAAATCTCCATACTTCAGAAATCTCCATAGATTCAATGTTAAATCTCCATAGACTTCAATGTTAAATCCTCCATAGACTTCAATGTTAAACTCCATAGACTTCAATGTTAAACTCCATAGACTTCAATGTTAAACTCCATAGACTTCAATGTTAAATCTCCATAGACTTCAATGTTAAATCTCCCATAGACTTCAATGTTAAANTCTCCATAGACTTCAATGTTAAAGTCTCCATAGACTTCAATGTTAAATCTCCATAGACTTCAATGTTAAACTCCATAGACTCAATGTTAAACTCCATAGACTTCAATGTTAAACTCCATAGATTCAATGTTAAATCTCCATAGACTTCAATGTTAAATCTCCATAGACTTCAATGTTAAACCCATAGACTTCAATGTTAAAGCTCCATAGACTTTCAATGTTAAAGCTCCATAGATTCAATGTTAAATCTCCATAGACTTCAATGTTAAATCTCCATAGACTCAATGTTAAACTCCATAGACTCAATGTTAAAGCTCCATAGACTTCAATGTTAAAGCTCCATAGACTTCAATGTTAAATCTCCATAGACTTCAATGTTAAATTCCCATAGACTTCAATGTTAAATCTCCATAGACTTCAATGTTAAAGTCTCCATAGACTTCAATGTTAAAGCTCCATAGACTTCAATGTTAAAGCTCCATAGACTTAATGTTAAAGCTCCATAGCTTAATGTTAAATCTCCATAGACTTTAATGTTAAAGCTCCATAGACTTCAATGTTAAATCTCCATAGACTTCAATGTTAAACTCCCATAGACTTCAATGTTAAAGCTCCCTTAATATTAAATCTCCATAGACTTCAATGTTAAAGCTCCATAGACTTCAACGTTAAATTCTCCTTAGACTTCAATGTTAAAGCTCCCATAGACTTCAATGTTAAAGGCTCCATAGACTTCAATGTTAAATTCTCCATAGACTTCAATGTTAAAGGCTGCCATAGACTTCAATGTTAAAGGCTCCATAGACTTTAATGTTAAAGGCTCCATACACACTCTTTGGTTATTTCGGTAAAGTTACGTAGGTATAAATAAAATAATATATTTATTTCTACCTACGTAGGTAGAAAATAAAATATTTTATTTATTTCACATCAACCACGCGTCGCGCCACAGAGGAGGATTGTAGCTCTTCATACATTGCAATATTAATTATAATCATCCTTTTAAATTATCCACCTTTCTCGGTCGTAAACAATCGTTTTTTGCCGTTCGCCAACACCAGCCAGGCGGCCGGGCGTGACAAAACGAGAGAGACTGGACCAGGGCGGTTTCTTCATTAGGGCGATTGGGCGACGCACCACCAATGTCATTCAACCACAGAGTCACGCTAGCCTCACTGTGCCTCTGGATATAGTCCAATCAGCGTCATGTCACGTTCTGTGGAGTACCGCCTCTTTTTGGGCGATTTCACTCTGGCTGAGAATCGCCCAGAGTGTTCCCATAGACTTACATTCAAAGATGTTTTTTCGAACGGCGGGCGCTGCAATGCATTCTCTACGGCTTCCGGAGGGCTCGCCCTAACGTGCTTACGTCATCATACGTAAGCACGTTTCAGTCAACAATATTATTGTCGCCACCTAGTGGAATCTTTAATAAAGAAATTGAGTGGATTGTAATAATAGTGAGTATAGAAACAAGATGTATTGTAAGAGTCACTTTATTTTTCATTAATATTAAAGAAGTGAAGTTGCCTTTACATGCTTAAGCTGTTAATTTATCCATTGCATGGGTGGACCTTATCCTTATCAATCATCCAGACATTTGCCCCCCNTGAGAGATTTTGCAGGAGCCGCCACTGGACTGGAACGGCATCGATTCTTCCCGCCTCGTGAACCGTCTCCGGCGTCTCTCCCGGCTCAAGACTGACCGTGTGGCCGGGCCGTCGGCGAAGGCGACGTTACAGAGGTCCCTGTCACAGCAGCAGAAGTAGACAAAGGGTTGCTACTCGACTCCACGCACTCGCTCCTGATCACAGTGGACACCAGAGGTGGGGGGAGGAGAGGAGGGGGGGGGGGAGGGGGAGAGGTGGGAGTGTGGGGGGGGAGGAAGAGAGAGGAGGTCGTGAGGGGAGGAGTGTGGGGGAGGAGGAGTGGGGGAGGAGGAGCAGAGGGGGGGAGGTGGAGGAGTGGTGGGAGAGGAGGGGGGNGAGTGGGGAGNTGTGAGGGAGTGGGGGTGNTNGGGGGTGGGGAGTGGTGGGGGGGGNGNGGGGGGGGGGGGGGGNAGGGGGGGAGAAGAGGGGGGGGAGAAGGTGGGGGGCTGCTGGTCTGCTCCTCACCTCCCACGGCAGTCGTGCACCAGCAGCCCTGGCGCTCCAGCAAGATGTCGCCCGACACGTTGCGCCACGCCGCGTAGCAGAAGCCACCNTCCTCCTTCCCTCGTGCTCCTCCCTCTGCTCCCGCCGGCAGCGTCACAAAGCACGGTGCCTCCGGCTCCGACCGCCCCCCCCCACCGCCTCCTCCGCGTCTCCGTAGCGGCTGAAAGAGACGCAGCGGCGGCGGTGGCGCGGCGCTGCGTCTCCACGGCGGCCAGGTGAGCGCCAGCGACGAGAGGAGGGGGGAGNAGGAGGAGAGGAGAGGACGAGGCGCCTAGAGGGGCAAAGGGTCATCCCGCGGTGTTGCCTTGTACACAGTCCACGACTCTCACTGCAACACGTTGTACCACAGTCCCCGACTTACGACACTCACCACAGCATCATGCACGGACAGTCCCGACTTACGACTCTCACTATAACATGTTCAAGCAGTCCCGACTTACGACACCACTACAACATTGCACATAGTCCCGACTTACGACTCTCACNACAACATGACATACAGTCCCGACTTACGACTCTTAACTACAGTGACATGTGTAGAGGTGTATTGGTACGGATGGGGCGTGGTTATGGCCGTACGCAGAGAAGGTGCTTACATCGACGTCCGCCATCCCCACGCCCCCCCCGGGGAGATTGCTATATAAGGTGGTGAGCCGGAGGGCTCAGGGTCGAGTGTTAGCTCAACCAGCGAAGATCGAAGACCAGCTAGAGTAGGCCCTGGAACTCCCTGGCTCGCTGTCCTTGTCAGGACGACCGGGCAAGCCGGTGGCGTGGCCCGAGAGCCCAGACCGATGTTCTTATAAGAGCCGGTCTGGAGACTCAGGGTGCCGGATCCCAGCTTAACCAGAGCTTGAGATGGCTGCCACCTATGGGTCAGATGATTGTCTGCCAGTATTAAGCAATTGGTAATTAATATTAATTTGCTTTCCCTAAAATGTAAAATTTTAAAAAAATTCACGAAATTAATTGTCTCGCACAACGAGTCTGTGTGCAAAATGTCAGCTCGATTGGATCACGGGAAGTGGGTTAAAAAAACGACCGAAAGATTTGCACGGTCGTAAGCGCAAGCNTCAGCAAGCACAAGCAAGCGAACTTAATATAAAGGATTTAAAAAAAAAANCCGTGACTATGTGACTAGTGCAAAAAGAAAATCTAAGAAAAGACAGCAAAACATTGCAGAAAAAACACCGTACACCAACTCTGTGTGCAAACATCCCAGTGGGATGCAAGTCAAACAAACANCANCANCACAAGACAACTTAGATTAAGGCCATCAGTCTAACTCTGTACTACAACAAAAACATGGCCAAACCAATACACTTTTCGAAATCACCAAAATAAAGCCATGAAAGCAATGAAACAGTGATCATAGGAACTGTGACGGATTTTCACAATAAGCGGCATAAACAACATGTACACCAGACCCTGCAGCCACAGCTGCTGCATGAGCCACTCAACAGCATGAGCACCACACACAGTGACCTAACCACTGCCACGCTCCCAGTCAACTTGGTACCCGATTTATCGACCGGCTCTGCTCACCGTGGTTACATGTGACAGGTGGTCGATGAGAGGCAGCACGAAGTGGAAGAGTAGGCCAAGTTTGCAGAGTTTGTGCATCGTCATGACGACCACACGGACCCACGTGTCGTAGCTTCCGAGTGACGTGGAGAGAAAATCGATCGGGACGTTGGGAATTGATCTTGCAGAGATTGGACAAAGTNAATCAATTCCATTGGGATAACATGGGAATCGATCTTGCTAGTGATTACAGTGGATGGAATCGAATCCATTGGATAACATGGGAATCGATCTTGCTAGTGATTAGAGTGATGGAATCGAATTCCATTGGATAACATGGGAATCGATCTTGCTAGTGATTAGAGTGGATGAATCGATTCCATTGGATAACATGGGAATCGATCTTGCTAGTGATTAGAGTGATGGAATCGAATTCCATTGGATAACATGGGAATCGATCTTGCTGTGATTAGAGTGGATGGAATCGAATTCTTGGGATAACATGGGAATCGATCTTGCTAGTGATTAGAGTGGATGAATCGAATTCATTGGTAACATGGGAATCGATCTTGCTAGTGATTAGAGTGGATGAATCGAATTCCATTGGATAACATGGGAATCGATCTTGCTAGTGGCGGCTCCTGCAAAATCTCTCAGGGGGGCAAATGTCTGGATGATTGATAAGGATAAGGTCCACCCATGCAATGGATAAATTAACAGCTTAAGCATGTAAAGGCAACTTCACTTCTTTAATATTAATGAAAANTAAAGTGACTCTTACAATACATCTTGTTTGTTTCTATACTCACTATTAATACAATCCACTCAGTTTCTTTTATTAAAGATTCCACTAGGTGGCACAAATATATTGTTGGATGAAACGTGCTTACGTATGATGACGTAAGCACGTTAGTGCGAGCCCTCCCGGAAGCCATAGAGAATGCATTGCAGCGCCCCCTTCGAAAAAAAACATCTTTGAATGTAAGTCTATGGGAAATCACTCGGGCGATTCTCAGCCAGAGTGAAATCGCCCAAAAAGAGGCGGTACTCCACAGAACGTAGCATGACGCTGATTGGACTATATCCAGAGGCTCAGTGACGGCTAGCGTGACTCTGTGGTTGAATGACATTGGTGGTGCGTCGCCCAATCGCCCTAATGAAGAAACCGCCCCTGGCNGACCGTGCAAGATAAGCCACACTGCTGGGTGGAAAGAGNTCCGAGGAGTGCACAAGGACATTGGTGGGNTCTTTAGAAGAGGTTGGGAGGGCTAAGAGGGAAGACTGCAACCCTCCCGGAAGGTACAGTATGCGGTCATGGTGTGTTAAACAAATAAGCTTGTTTCTGTAGNAGGGCGGTATTCAAAATATTGAGGGTTTTGTTAACGGATACCGCCGAGTTGTGTCGTTATATCGCACTTGTTTATCCGGTAAGCTCAACGGGTTCGTACCACTTTTCAGAAAGGGTCCGTGGCCTCATTTTCTGAAGAGGGGGGGGGGGCGGTTCTTCACGCGTTTGGGGCTGAGTGCCCAGAGGAACCCATCAAAGGTCACACGAGCCTGCGCGGAGGGACTGTTTGGGTNGTCGGGTTTGATGGCCATTGACCCACTCACCACCCACTCACCACTCACTCACTCACCACCCACCACTCACTCACCCACCACTCACTCACTCACCACTCACCACCACTCACTCACTCACCCCCACTCACCCACTCACCACCACCACCACTTCACCCACCACCACCTCACTCACCACCCACCCACTCACTCACTCACTCACCACTCACCCACCATCACTCACCACCNACCACCACCANTCACCACTCACCNACCCACTCACCACTCACCACCACTCACCACCCACTCACTCACCACCACTACTACCCACCACTCACCCCACTCACTCACCCACTCACTCGTGAACTCACCNACTCGCACCACCACCCACTCACTCACCACTCACCCACCACTCACTCANCNACCNACTCANCACTCCACTCACCANNCACTCACCACNCACCCCACCNACGTCACCACCNCCCACCACNCACCCACGTCACCACCCACTCACCAANCACCTCCACTCACCCACTCACCCACCACNCACTCACCCACCCTGACTCCCCACCNACTACTACCACCCACTCACCNACTCACTCCCNACCACTCACTCACCCACCCACTCACCACCACTCACTCACCACTCACCNACCNACCACTCACCNACNCACCNACCNACTCACCCACCCACACAAACTGTCTCCTCACCNACCNACCACTCACCCACCCACTCACTCACCACCNACCCANTCACCNACCCCATCACTACCCCCCCCTACTCACCCACCCACCCACTCACCCACCCACTCACTCACNCCCNACCACCNACACTCACTCACCACCACCCACCCACTCACTCACCNCCACCCACCACCACACTACCCACCCACCACCCGTCCACTCACNCACCACNACCCCACTCACTCACCACACACCNACCACTCACCCACCCACNCACTCACTCACCACCACCACCACCACTCCACCCACCACCGCTCACACCACACACCACCATCACCACTCACCCACTCACCACCACCCTCCCCCCACCACCACCACCNACCNACCNCACCCACCACCACCNACCACNCACCACNCACCACCANCCACCACCACCNACCNACCCCCACCACCACCACCACCCACCCACCACCACCCACCACCACCNACCACCACCACCACNCACCACCCACCACCCCACCACCACCACCACCACNCACTCACNCACCACCACTCACCACCCACCCACTACCACCGCCACCACCCACCNACCCCACTACCGCCACCCACCACCACCCACCACCACNCACACCACCACCACCCACNCACCACCACCACTCACTCACCACACCCACCACTACACTCACCACCNACCCACTCACCCACCCACTCACTNGCTCACCCACCNACTCACCACCACCACCACTCACCCACCCACTACCCACCACCCACCCACTCACCCATCACTCACCCACCCACCCACCCACCACCCACAGTCACCCACCNACCACTCACTCACCCACCCACCCACCCACTCACCCACCCACTCACCCACCCACCCACTCACCCACCCACTCACTCACCCNACCNACCCACTCACTCACCCCCCACTCACTCACTCACTCACCCACCCACTCACCACCCACCCACCCACTCACTCACTCGCCCACCACCCACCCACTNACTCGCTCACCCACCACTCACCCACCNACTCACTCACCCACCCACTCACCCTGACCCTACACACCCACCCCACTCACCCACCACTCACTCACTCACCCACCCACCCACTCACTCACCCACTCACTCCACCCACCCACTCACCCACCCACTCACCCACCCACNCACCCACCCACCCCCNACTCACTCGCTCGCCCACCCACCCACTCACCCACCNACTCACCCACTCACCCACCACCCACCCCCCCACCCACCACTCACCACCACTCACCCACTCACCACCACCNACCCACTCACCCACTCACCACCNACTCACCCACCNACCCACTCCCCACCNACCCACCACCACCCACCACCCACTCACCCACCACCACCACCCACCCACTCACCCACTCACNCACCNACCCACTCCCNACCNACCCCACCACTCACCCACCCTGACTCACCCACCCACCACCCACCNACCCACTCACCCACCCACTCACCCACCCACCNACCCACNCACCNACCACCACCNACTCACCACCNACCNACTCCCCAGCCACCACTCACCACCACCACCCACTCACCCACTCACTCACCNACCCACCCACTCACCCACTCACTCACCNACCCACTCACCNCACCCACTCCCCACCACCCACTCACCCACCNACCACCCACCNACCNACCCACTCACCCACCACNCACCCACTCACCNACCACCACTCACCCNCCACCCACTCACCCACCNACCCACCCACTCACCNACCACCACCACCNACCACTCACCCCACCCACCCACCCCCCCACTCACCACCNACCACCCACTCACCCACCACCACCCACCCACTCACCCACCCACCACCCACCCACCNACCCACTCCCCACCACNCACCCACCCACCNACCNACCACCACNCACTCACCNACCCACCCACCACTCACTCACCACCCACTCACCCACCCACCCACCGCCCGTACCCACCNACCACTCACCCACCCACCCACCACCCACTCACTCACCNACCCACCCACCCACCACTCCCCACCCACTCACCCACCCACCNACCCACCACCACCACTCACCCACCCACTCACCCACCACACACCNACTCACCCACCNACCCACCACTCACTCACCCACCCACTCACCCACCCACCACTCACCCCACTCACCACCACCCACCCACCACCCACCCACTCACCCACCCACCACCCACTCACCACTCACTCACCCACCCACTCACCCCACCACTCACCCACCCACTCACCCACCCACCCACCCACCACCCCACCCACTCACCCACCCACCCACTCACCCACTCACTCACCCACCNACCACCCACCCACTCCCCCCCACCCACTCACCCACCCACCCACCACCACTCACCACCCACCCACTCACCCACTCACTCACCCACCCACTCACCCACCCACCCACTCGCCCACCACCACCCACCACTCACCACCCACCCACTCACCCACTCACCACCCACCACCCACCCACCCACCCCCCCCACCCACTCACCCACCACCCACCCACACCACTCACTCACCCACCCACTCACCCACTCACCACCACCACCACCCACCCACCCACCNACTCGNCCACACACCCACCCACTCCCCACCACCCACTCACCCACCACTCACCCACCACCACCCACTCCCCCACCCACTCACCCCACCCACCCACCACCCACTCACTCACCCACCCACCCACTCACCCACTCACTCACCCACCNACTCACCCACCCACCNACCACCACTCACACCACCCACTCACCCACNACCNACCCACTCACCACCCACTCACCCACCCACCATCCCACCNACCCACTCACCACTCACTCACCCCACCCACTCACCCACTCACCCACCACCCGCTCACCCACCCACTCGCTCNACCCACCACTCACCCACCCACCCACTCCCCACCACCNACTCACTCACCCACCCACCCACTCACCCACCCACCCACTCACCCACACCCATCCATGACGTCATGCCCCCCCCCTCACGTCCCCGCGTCCCCAGAGTTGCGGAACATCCTCCACTCGGTGAGTCGAGCGGCGTTTTAGTATCCTCGCTGACTAACAACAACAAGAACGAGAATAAACTCGCAGCATGTGCTCTAAGTAATACTCGACCCCCAGGCTCTCCGTGATAATACAACGACAGTGATTGAGTTCTAAATGCGCGAAGTCTGCCGAGTGGTGCAGCGTAGCCCCATTCGCTAGGCCGCACTCAAGCGCCTCGAATTGTTGATTTTAATTCGAGTTTAATTTTTATTGCTTTAAGCTATAACTTGAATGTATCGATTTTCAAACGTTGCGTTGGAATAGTTCGTTTATTGTGAGCTTACATTACGTTCTCGTCGATAATTGAATGCAACTTTTTTTATTTCAACGAATAAAAACGCGGCCCGGTTTTGCTCGTAAGCCTCGTCTCGCCTGAATCTTGGCCGCAAATCGGGGCACGCGGCCCCGCATGGGAGAGCTCCGTGTAGACGCGTACTTTTATTATTTATATAACCAAGGCCACGTAAAAATTAACACGTTTAACAATCACATTCGTTTACAAGTACAGTTGTTTCTACAAGTTGAATTACGTGTTAATAAATGACCACTCACTCACCCACTCACTCACCCACTCAACCACTCATCCACTTACCACCCACTCACCCATCACTCACCCACTCGCTCATCCACCCACTCACTCACCCACCACTCACTCACCCACTCACCCACCNACCCACTCACNCACTCACTCACCCACTCACTCACCCACCCACNACCNACCCACTCACTCACCCACCACCACNACCACTCACCCACCCACCCACCACTCACTCACACCACCCATCCACTCACCCACTCACTCACCCACCACTCANCNACTCACACCCACCCACCACTCACCACTCACTCACACCACCCACTCACCCACTCACTCACCCACTCACCCACCCACCACTCANTCACCCACTCACTCACCCACCACTCAGNCACCCACCCACTCACCCACCCATCACTCACCCACCACTCACTCACACCACTCACCCACCACTCACTCACCACCACTCACCCACCCACTCACTCACCCACCCATCCACCACCCACTCACTCACCACCCACCTACTCACTCACCCACCCANTCACTCACCCACCCATCCACTCACCCACTCACTCACCCACTCACCCACCTACTCACTCACCTCACCCACCCACCTCACTCACTCACCCACTCACCCACCACTCACACACCTCACCCACTCACTCACCCACTCACCCACCCACCTACTCACTCACCCACTCACTCACCCACCTACTCAGTCACCCACCACTCACCCACCCATTCACTCAACCCACCCACTCACCACTCACCCACCACTCACTCCACCCACTCACTCACCCACCCACCCANTCACCCACCCACTCACTCACCACTCACTCACCCACCCACTCACCACTCACTCACCCACTCACCCACCCACCTACTCACCCACTCACCCACTCACCCACCCACTCCCCACCCACCCACTCACTCACCCACTCACTCACCCACTCACCCACCCACCTACTCACCCACCCACTCACCCACCCACTCACCCACCCACTCACCCACTCACTCACCCACTCACTCACCCACTCACCCACCCACCTACTCACTCACCCACTCACCCACCCACCTACTCACTCACCCACTCACACACCCACCCACTGCTATAAATTTTCACGAAATGAATCGCTTCGTTAGGCTACCATCGGTGGCCAGGTCGCTTCTGAAAAGAGCCGGGTAGCTCAGCGGCCCTTTCCTGGTGAGAAAAGAGTTGAGTGTTTATGGCCTCAGAGCAGCGCTAGAAAATGGACAATTTGTAATGCGTGTAGTTTAATCGATCAGAATAGCTGGAACAATCCCCAATCCAAAATGCTTTCATAGATCCTAGACAACATAAGTACATCTATCATCTCCCGCCGTAATGATCGTATCTCCTCGATGTGTGCGACGTTGCTACTTTAGCGAATCGGCGGCGTTGTGGTGGTGATAACAAAGGCTCAGCCTCTTAAGCCTCACCTTGCCATATTAATAAAAAGTGTGCCGTACTTGGCCCTTCCCCCTCTCCAACCATTATATATACGGAGTGGTAGCTCTTGCAATCTCTCATTTACTTGATACAGCTGTCGTGGCTGTGACGGTTCCACCTGAAGACGGAGGCTTGTGTTGCCTCCGAAACGTCGTGAATTTTTCATTTGTTTTATTTTACTTTTATTAATTTAAATGTTTTACCTACACGGTGACTTTACCGAAAAAAAAAACCTAAGAGGTGATTACACCGTGCTGCAGTCTCTAAAAGCCGAGTTCAGTTGTGGACCTTGATGCCAACCAACAGCAGCACCCCCCTTGATTGGTGGTCCTTGTCAGGCTGGATCCTCACTGCGCTTCAGGCTAACCGACACGTCCCTGTGTGTCTCTGCAGTTGTCATCATCGTCGTCGTCGTCGTCGTCATGATGAGTGGCAGCCCCTCCACCTCCGTCTCTTCAGCTTCGGGAGTTGGCGAGGAAGCTTTGGTCAGTGTTTGCGATTGCGTTCATGTCGCCGTGTGCTTACAATGCGTTTGAGACAATCGCTTTAGGCCGAGTGTTGTTTCGTGTTTGAGTGGGTTGTTGGGTGAACACAGCCTGGTGGTATAAGTTATGGAATCTACATCATGATACCTCCTTGGCCAGTAGCAAGATATAGTAATAGGGGTTTAACCTTTTTATCTGGCAACACAACCGACACCTTTATACAAGGGATCGTGTTTGCAATGACCACAACACTTGCAGTCAAAATACAAACGAAATAGAGATGACCCTGATAATGATATGCACTGTCCTTGAAATTGATTGGTCCACACCCGAGACGGCTTTCATTTTTATCACATTGGTATTTTAAATTAAATATGAAAAAAAAAAATTCCTAAAAGTGGAAAATTTTGGCAAAATTTTTTTCAAGAAAATAAATTGTCACGCACAACGAGTCTGTGTGCAAAATGTCAGCTCGATTGGATCACGGGAAGTGGGTTAAAAAACGACCGAAAGATTTGCACGGTCGTAAGCGCGCAAGCAAGCAAGTGAACTTAATATAAAGGATTTTAAAAAATGTAACTACGTGACATTACCGAAAAATCCAAAGAGTATGAATCTTTGCACAGCAACGCGCGCATTGAGGGGTGTTGCTCACTCCTAATGGCTCGTGTGTGTGCGCGTTTGCTTTGTGTGTCTGCGCACGTGTGTGTGTGCGTTGAACTTCTTCCGCACCATACTTAGCCGACTGTGCTCACCGGAGATGCGCGTGTTCTTGGTGTCGGCGTGTCTCTTTTGTAACAAGCCGGCGAGCAGATAAAGTGTTGCGTGATTACGATTTGCGCAACGATTGCTTCGAGGGCGATTTCAACGCGAGGGTGACGTGTGACGACCGCCTCTCTCTCCGTCTGTCCCGCAGGCGGTGAGGCCTGTGCCTCTGCTGCTGCGTCTCTTGCGCTCTGTCGGTGGTGGCGGTGGTGGCGGTGGTGGTGGTGGCGGTGGTGGTGGTGGCGGCGGTGGTGGTGATGGCAGTGGTGGTGGAGGTGGCAGTGTGGCGGAGGGTTTTGTGGCAGTGGCGCAACAGCGTCAGTGGCAGTGGTGGCAGGGGTGGCGGTGGATGCGGTGTCGGCAGTTGTGGCGTTGGCGGTGGTGGCGGTGGTGACGGCGGTCGTGGCGGTGGTGGCGGTGGTGGCGGCGGTGGCGGCGGTGGTGTTGGCGTGACGGCGGTGGTGGTGGCGGTGGTGGCGGTGGTGGTGGCGGTGGTGGCGGTGGTGGTGNCGGTGGCGGCGGTGGCGGCAGTGGTGGTGGTGGCGGTGGTGGCGGTGGCAGTGGTGTGGCCGTGGCGGTGGTGGCGGTGATGGTGATGGTAGCAATGCTGGCGAGGCGCTGCTCCTGCTCAAGGCGCTTCTCCTCCTCGACGCGTTTCACGTTGGCGAGACACTTCTCCTCCTCCTCCTCCAGATTCTTCTCCTCAGGACACTTCATCTCGAGATGATGCTTCTCATCAATGAAGTACTTCACTTGAATGAGGCGCTTCTTGAGGAGATAGTCTCGGAAGTACTTCTCCTCTGTGCGGCACTTCGCCCTGGCCATGCGCTGCACCTCAAAGAGGCGCTCCTCTTCCATGGTGCATCTTTCTTTGCCAAGGTTCTTTTCCTGGAGATGCTTCACCCGCCGACGTCCTTCAACTCCCCAATTATCTCTGATCAAGCAAAGATAAAAAGAACATTCAGACATGCACATGCAAGCAAACATTCATACCCACAGGCACGCAAACGTGGACGTGCACATAAACCCAAACAAAAAACATACTCACACATGTATGTACAGATGCAGCCACCCACATTAAGTCATTCAAACTTGCTTAGTACACACTATCACCTGATGTTAACACAATGCCTTATTCATCAATACTTGTATCACATTGTACATGTAGTACTAACCTCTAAATATCCCAACTCCTATAGAATCAAAATACATGTCACATCCTCATATATCCCCATAAACCCCATGCATGCACTCAAGACTTTGTTCGATTGTCACGGTTTCATACAATTGTTGGCAATAATCATCTCTGGCAATAGTTTTCACAGAATGTTCCATTATAAATATTTAGAAGCCCATACTCTGGAGAAACTTCACTGAGCGCCCATAGTAGGCAACTGGAATGGCAACTTCCAATCAACTCACAGACATAATTCATGTGACTGCCTGATATCATTCTGTCTTCATTGGTAATAAATGGCCACTTCAAGTGCCTGCATGAGTGGGATGGTGAAGAGATGCGGTGATGGTGTCGGGACATGGTGTTGTGATATGGAGAGGAGAAGTAGTGGAATGTTCTCGAGAGATGGTGTATTGTGATGGTATAGAGGCATGATGAGGCTCTAATATGGTGTATTGAATTGGTGGTCGTGTAGTGTGATGAGAAGGTGATGGGGAGAGTTGGTGTCGTGATATTTTGGTGTGATGGTGAGGTGACATGGTGTGCTCGTTGTCGAGACAATGTCTTGTGTTTTAACCCTACAGACCCATACACATCGTGCTCTCTTTTAGCCCCGCCCCCCTCCCAATACGTTCCATTCATTGGCTACCACATTCTGATAAGCTCCTCCCCCCTCCTCCCTCCTTAACTTGTATTTAAGAACTTGCATCTTGGAATCCCTGCCTCACTTGATACAGCAAATTCAGCTGTGACGGTCCCACCTGGGACGGAGACTTGTGTTGCCTCCGAAACGTCGTGATTTTTATTATTTTATTTTTTATTAATTTTTATTTCATTTATACCTACGTGACTTTACCGAAATAACTAAGAGTATGAATCCTTGCAGTCACGAAAGCTTCAAATCTAGAACCCATACACACCTTTGGGAGCGATTCTTGTAACTTTGGCCTGGGAAAGGGTCCACCTTATCCATAACGTCCCCCACGTGGTCGACTGGCACGCCGACTTCCGGGCTATGAAGAACAGAAAATGCATTCAAAGGACGAGTAATTAATTAGAGAACGAAGGACATGGAGTTTCACAGAACTAATTTTGAGATCGCAGTAATTACCGCTTACCACACAACAGGACCTGCTATTGAGAAATATTTTCAACACGGCATTTAACCTTTACAAGTCATGTTTTTGTCGGCATTTTGAGACCGTAAATTACCTAAGCTTGAGACCCGAGTTTGAACAAAGATGGCAGAAACTCAAATCTAAACCCATCCTCTTTGCCACACTCGATCATTACGTCTTCCCATTACCACCAAGCCATGTCTACGAAAAGTAATTTATCAAGGAGCCTCCTCCTCCTCCGCATATAATCCATGTGATGCAGGCATCTGGAACTTACCCTCATAGTCATCCAAGATCTCAGGCCACGTGATTTGTCCGTCCATGTTGTTGGGAAGTAGATTTTGTTTGAAGTTGGATGCCTGGGGAGGTTGGAACAACGCTCAGATTTAGCAACCTTTTGAATCACTCATCCTCTTAATTATTACATATTTGACCACTCATTGTACCAATCCAATCACTATCGTGACTATACTCTTAGGTTTTTTTNCGGTAAAGTCAGGTAGGTAAAATAGATAAATAATAAAAATAAATAATAAAAATATATAAATAATGATAGAAATACAATAATATATCACGACGTTTTGGAGGCAACACAAGCTTCCTTCATCAGGTGTAAAAAGGCACAGCAAAATAACTGTAGTTAATAACTGTAATTACTTATTATTTTGCTGTGCCTTTTTACACCTGATGAAAGAAGCTTGTGTTGCCTCCGAAACGTCGTGATTTCATATTTTATTTCTATTATAATTTATATTATGTTTATTATTTATGATTTATTTTTACCTACGTCACTTTACCGAAAAAACCTAAGAGTACAATCCTTGCAGTCACGAAAGCTTCAAATCTAAAACACTATCGGGACTTTTTTGTTGTTGCTGCTAATGCTACATAATGCATGGGCATAATATGACTTTGAGACCCCCCCCCCACCTCCTACGCATTCCACAAGTAGTGACTAATCCCATATCTGCATTTTTAATAAATATGCTAAATTCATCTGTTGATATGCAAATTCCTTTTTCAAGGCGCCCTTCACCTCTAACCTAGCTTAAAAATACGCTGCCAAGCTTGGTGGTGTTCATTCAGACGCTGTCTTTTCGACAGCCCTGTTCTTCACCGTTGTGAGAATTGTATTTTACTATGTTTATTTTATTATTTTATTAATTTCCTTCTATGTGACTTTACCGAAAGAACCAAGAAGACTATCGTGACTGTTGCTTTAAAAGCCTACTCACTCGCTTGTTTTCCCACTCATGTGTGCGCCCGATCACTCACTCATCCACCCACACGAACATGTTTATTCCAACTGCCTATTCCATTAAACATAATCACCAGACTTAACAATGATATTTCACCTCTAATCCCGACATGCATGTTCATGTACAGCCCATTTGTATTACTCGACTGCTTGATAAAGGACCCATATGCCTTGTGGGTCATTAGGGTCATATGACCATACTTAATATTGTTTTATTACTGCCAAATGTTATTCATATTCTATGAGATTTAAACGGGTTATGCTCGTTTTAAATTCTGACTCGCCTGGGGTCTCAACAACGACAGTAACAGCAACATTTCAGGGCATGCCAAGTAACCTAACAGTTCTAATTTGATTGCAGAAAATCTACATACAAACATAAAAAATAATGAAGCTTGTGGTCAAAATGTCAAATAAAAATAAACCACATTCATCGTCAACAGGGTCGCTCACCTCGTTGATGATTCGCTCTCAAAAGGCTTCTGCTGCTGCTGCTGCTGCCTCGTGTGCATCTTGTTGAGCTAAAGTTGGAGAATAACTGTGATCATAACTTTATTTTAATTGTTTAATAAAAACTACTGCAGATTATAGATTTCAGGATGTACGTGGATTTCAGGTTCGTTGTTCCTGTGTTTGATGCCTTTGACTTCAATCGATAAGGATGTCAATGGGGAACGATGAATCCACATTTGCGTGTTTGATTTTGAGAAGATTTTAAACTATTATATTCCTGAAAATAAAATAATTTGTCTCGTTCCTTAACTGTTTGACCAAACGAATATTAATAAAGATTTCGATATGAGTATTAATGTGAGTTTTCTTGCAGATTAATAAAAACCTGATTTGTTTTTAAAGATGACTGATCGTACGTTATTGCTACCATATCCATACAGTGGTGTACATAGACATACAATGCAGTGTACATACACACGCGAGTGTGAATGCACAGCAATATTAACGTTAATAATTGTTTTGCAGATGAAGAAACATCGGATTTTTAAAGATATCTGAGCGTTCGTTAACTGTACAATGCTTACAACAAACACCTGTACACACACACACACGAGTCAAAGACAAGTGTACATACACAGCAGTGTAAATACACACACGCTTACAAGCTATACCATTTCGATTATCATTAAAAGTGTATGGCAGCAATTGTAATAATTTGCGTGGATTAAATTAAACAAATCACCTTGATTGTTCTGACGCGCTCATATCAACACAAGTACTTCAATATATATAAAACAAAGTCAGCACGGTATAAACTTGCACCTCAAAGTCCAAATCACAATTTTAATTCTTCAGTCTGCATTTCCCTGGTAACGCCTTTGAACTGGCAGCATTTTGCAGCACATTGCAGGGTGAATATTAGCAAATGAATGCGAATTATGCGGTGACATGAATATACGTATTCAGGGTTAAGCTCAATGGCAAGATTAGCGAAGCTCTGTTGCTAGATATGCAGATTGTAAATTCCAAAAACAATTTAATTTTAAGATCATGAAATACAACGTCGAGAACTGCATATGTCATCAATGCAACATCATTCCAAACGACCCCACCCACCATTTGTGTGCTGCTGTCATTGACCCAAGTCGAATGACGCCTGTGACTTATTGCTTGCCACACCTTACGCCACGCTCCCACGCCCCCTTCATTCGTTTTTTGTTTCTCAGAAGGAGACACTCCCTATTTTTTGCCATTCCCCTGCCACGAGTAAAGTTTTGCAAAAACAACCCCCTTCCTTCATTGACGGTGTCGGACGGTAACGCTGTGGTGGATGTGAGAAATGTCCCGGAGGGAGGCTCGTAGCCACCACAGCGGCCCACGAGGTCTTTGGACGGGTGCGAGGGGCTGGGAACCCCTCAATAGTCAAAATTTAAACACGTGCAAAATATTGAACACAAACACACTGGGGTATATACACAGCGAAGGTCGTATGTTACAGACTAAAAGGTGACGATTGTTTTTGTTGCGTTACTTTATAATAAACCACGCTTACAAGCTAAACCATTCAGATTATTATTCAAAGTTTATGATGTAAATTATAATAGAACACACTTGTTTGCTAGAAGCACCATGTTCAACACGAGTGTCCTTAATATGTTTATTAAACAGGTTCAGAACAGTATAAACTTGCACCTCTTAGTCCAAATCAAACTCGACATCTTCATTTCTATACTTCGAACTGTATGTCAATCTTCTAAACGTGCAGCAGTTTACAGGACATAGCCGGGTGAATATTGGCAAATTCAAAGGAAGCACGGAATTATGCATACACTTATGCAGTGAGATGTACATACGTATTAAGGTTTAATTATAATGGCCAGATTAGCTAAGCTATGTTGCTAGATATGGCCATTGTGCTTAAGCCTAAGTAGGAATATGCTGAATCATTGTTCGCTTCCATTTGAATAGGGATGGGCATCTCCTTGAATAATGATGTGCATGTTGTTAGTCTGTACATTTACAATGGCCTGTAAGCTGTGATCAATGTATCGGATTTATCTGTGAAATACCGTCTAAGATATTGCAATGCTGATGGAGATAATCAGTAAGTGCATTGAATGTGGAGAGGTTACCAGCTCCTCGCACCTGTCCAGAGACCTCGTGGGCGGCTGTGGTGGCTACGAGCCTCCCAGGACATTGCTCACATCCACCGCAGCGTTTCCGTCCGGCATCGCCGATGCGGTAGGGGGTTGTTTAGACAGAACTTTACTCGTTTCTTAGAAGGAGGCAATCCCTGTTGTTTGACATTCCCCTGCCACGAGTCAAGTTTATACTATTCCCCTGCCCATATCAACACGAGTGTTCTGAAATATACGTATGAAACAAGGACAGCACGGTATAAACTTGCACCTCAAAGGTCCAAACCACAAGTTTAATACTTCAGACCGCATTTCCCTGGTAACGGCTTTGAACTGGCAGCAGTTTGCAGCACATTGCAGGGTGAATTTTAGCAAATTATTTTAATAAACACAATAGACAGGAAGGACAAGTTTCAAAGGGCTCGCATAATGCACACGCTTAATGTACATTGCCTCAGTAATTCCCCCCCCCCCCAAATCTGGCTGTCGACTGACTGAAGCTAGATTTAATTACAAGCGAAACGTCGTACTCACATTGTAAATGTTGTGGCTTGGCTCTCCAACACACCGGTGTGCTGTACTAGTGACGAATTTGCAGTTCTGTTTACGTGACAATCCTTACTAGTTGGCCATGTCGGGTGGTGGCGGGTTTCAACGACACATTTGTATATTTAAGCGATCTAACCCAAAAAACACTTTAATATGGACATTATAATAAACCACGCTTACAAGCTAAACCATTCAGATGATCATTCAAAGTTCATGGCAGAATTTTTAATATAAAACACTCGTTTTCTAGAAGCACCCCGCTCAACACGATTGTCATTAAATATATTTATAAAACAAAGTCAGTAAAGTATAAACTTGCACATTTTATTCCAAATCAAGCTCGAGATCACCAATTTTGATATTTCAGGCTGTATGTCGCTTTATAATCCTCTAAACTTGCAGCAGTTTAGAGGACATTGGGGTGAATATTTGCAAATTAACACGAAGCACGGAATTATGCATGGAGATGCACATCCTTATTCAAACGGAAGTGTACAATTATGCGTGAGATGTACATACGTATTATGTTGCTGGATATGCGGATTGTTAACCTTATCTTTGACAATCACATTTGCACATCACTATTCGAATATTACTTTAATCCTAAGCTGTATGTCTATCTATACCATCCACTTCTATCGGTATCTTACACCCATTATATGTACTGTATGCGTACAGTATACGTACTGTATATCACCATTGTACAGCTTACTACTTTACATGTGTTCTATGCTCAATAGAATTGCAAGTAGTCATATTCTGGGTACATGGGCATGGTTATAGACTAAACAGTATTAGAGTTAGAGAATTACAATGACAGTAACTAATTACAGTGCGTCATCCCTTTACAATGCACAGTGCTAAAACGCCTCTAATTGCATATATCACAAACGAACAATTCAAAGCCAAGCTTAAAGTCTAAAACAAGTCTAGAACAAATCTAGAACATTTATATAACGATCAAAAACAACCTTTGGGTCCTTGACCTGTAAAATGCAACAGCGTGTGTTACACGCAGCAATCCTTCCGAGACGCCATTAACCACGTGGCTGGTCTACACGTGCGGTTCTTCATTAACCCTGCCGGCCACCTACAGGCCCGACTCAGACATTACATGCTGCTGTACACACATGCATTGATGCATTGCACAGCACATCAGGACTTTCACAGAACCACACTTTACTCCCTTGCTGTACAAGGACACCCTTAAAAGAGTGATCCATTCCTAATGTGCCACACACGCCTCAGGCGGACAGAGCATGGGTCGGGGCACGAGTGGGTGAGTGGGTGGGTGAGTTGGTGAGTGGGTGAATGGGTGAGTGGTGAGTGAGTGGCTGAGAGAGTGAGTGGGTGAGTGAGTGGGTGAGTTGTGAGTGGTGAGTGAGTGAATGGGTGAGTGGTGAGTGAATGGGTGAGTGGTGAGTGGTGAGTGGTGAGTGGTGAGTTGGTGAGTGGTTAGGGGCACGAGACGGCAAGTGGCTGAGTTGCTGAGTGGCTGAGTGGCTGATTGGCTGAGTTGCTGATTGGCTGAGTGGCTGATTGGCTGAGTGGCTGAGTGGTTGAGTTGCTGAGTGGCTGAGTGGCTGATTGGCTGAGTGTCACCGCGGGAAGCCGCCATCTTGTCTCCACGGGAAGCCGCCATCTTGTCTCCAGGGGAAGCCACCATCTTGGCTATGCGGGAAGCCGCCATCTTGTCTCCGTGGGAAGCCACCATCTTGGCTATGCGGGTAGCCGCCATCTTGTCTCCATGGGAAGCCACCATCTTGTCTCCACGGGAAGCCGCCATCTTGTCTCCGTGGGAAGCCACCATCTTGGCTATGCGGGAAGCCGCCATCTTGTCTCCGTGGGAAGCCGCCATCTTGTCTCCATGGGAAGCCACCATCTTGGCTACGGGAAGACGCTATTGTGTCGCCACCGCGTCAAACACCGTCGGCGGAGTACGGGGAGTCGGGGACCCGCAGCCATACGGGGCGCAGTAGAGGATATACTGGCCGCCGACATTATTTCCCCGTCCAACAGTCCGTGGGTTGCTCCAGTGGTCCTTGTGAAGAAAAAGGATGGGAAATTGCGGTTTTGTGTCGATTTTCGCAGGTTGAATAAAGTGTCCGTTGCGGATGCGTACCCCTGCCGTGTATGGATGACTCCCTCGATGCCTTGTCTGGGGCGAAGTTTTTATCTACTCTCGATCTTTCATCGGGATTTTGGCAACTTTCCCTGGACGAGTCCTCGAGGGAAAAGATGTCTTTCCGTACGCCGCAGGGCTTGTTTCAATTTGTCTCCCAATGGGCTTGAACGCCGCCCCGGCGACGTTCCAGCGATTGATGGAACTCGTGTTGACCGGTCTGCAGTGGGACACGTGTCTGATATATTTGGACGATGTTATCGTCTTCAGCCGCACGTTTGAGGAACATCTGCGGAGATTGGACGCGGTGTTTGCGAGGATGCATTCCGCTAAATTGAAGTTTAAGCCTAAAAAGTGTCACCTGTTGCAGCGATCCGTGCGCTATTTGGGCCACATAGTCAGCTCGGACGGGGTGGCCACGGACCCGGAGAAGACGGCGTGCGTCCGGAACTGGCCGACTCCAGCCTCAGTGGGGACGTGCGTCGGTTCGTCGGGTTCGCTTATTACCGCAGGTTCGTGCCGGACTTTGCCACGATCGCGAGGCCTTTACACCTCCTTACGGCGAAGGGCCGGAGGCTCAGTTGGGGACCGGCGGAGGAGGCGGCATTTCAGAGCTACGCGATCGGTTGGCATCAGCACCGACGCTGGACTATCCGGATTTTACTCGGCCATTTATCCCGATACCGACGCGAGTGACACGGGGATTGGGGCTGTCCTGTCCCAATCTAGGGACGGCGTCGAACGCGTAGTGGCTTACGGAAGCCGCGTGCTGTCTCCGGCGGAGACCCGCTGCTGCGTTACTCGTCGGGAACTCTTGGCCATAGTACATTTTCTTCGCCAATACCGGCCGTATCAGGCTACACAGGGGATCTTTGTCTTTGTGTTAGGTGCTAGCTAACAGCACTTGCCCCAACATTCTGTTCAGGCTACACGGGGATCTTTGTCTGTGTTGGGAGCAAGTTTGAGTGGCCGCGTAGTCGTGGGAGTTGACCGGGCACCTGCTGCTGACAGTCGTTAACTACGGTTAGACAGACGCTGATAGAGACACACAGACTGACAAGACAGGCGGACAGACACAGACGAGAGCAACACAGAGACAGGTACAGAGACGACGTGGACAGAGAGACACAGGCAGAGAGACACACACAGAGGCGAACAGAGACACAGACGGACAGAGACAGAGATATGTTGAATCGAACACGTTCAACTAGCTCCATTGTCAAAGATTCATCAATCTTTGCCCATCCCCGCAAGTCGTTCTTGTTTCTATGTGTGTGTGTGTACGTGTAAGCAATGTGGGATATCGATGTACACAGAAATGAACAAGATCAGCAGACAAGACGTCTTTCATTTATTCGGTCTCTCCACGAAACAAAGGAACGTTTTACACAAAATATAAATCCCACGGCCTTCTGCGAGTCCATCATTAATGAGAATGCATCTCCTCTACGTGAAACGTTTAAGCGGTACGCCTTGTAACTGATGGATGATCCGAGCATGCTCCCTATTGCATGCTCCCTACTCGAGGCAGATACTTCCTTGAAACACAAAAGTACCCTTTGACCTGTATCACAAGAATAACGGGTCTCACCTGAGTAATCTCTACAGGCTACTTACAAACACAAATACACACTTTGTCCCAACATCACTTATTCGATGTTTGACCCTCAGACAAAATGTTCAATGTACGCGCACAATCAGACAAGTATTCATTCTAAACTACTGACAGGCATATTGACATTGAACTACTGCAGTGAAACTTACTGCATCGGTAAAGTCACGGAGAAAGAAATTAAATAACAGAATACGACGTTTCGATTGGAATACAAGCAACCATCATCAGGTGCAACAAGTGAATGAGAAAACATAGTGAACTTAGAAATATAATGCAACACAACACAGAGTCAGCCAACACAAGTCAACACCCTACCTGGTTGATTACGTTCTTACAAAATTGAACAATTTAGTTTAGATAACATCGTATTAACAAGGAGCTATTTAAAGAATGCACCCTCTACTGAACAGCGGATGTGAAACATAAATTGTGTCATTCAAAACGAGGTTGGCGTCTGGGTCAAAATGTAGCAAATTCTAAACATTACCTACAAACTCCACAACTGAGATGCCACATCAACCATCGCCCCTACTGACAGGCTCTTGTCCACACGCAGGCCGGTGCAGGGCCACCACCTTGTGCCACACAAGGGCAGCTGCCACTTGGGGTGCTCCTCGAGTGTTTGAGACGAGATACGATACAAAACTCCGAGTTGCTGAGCGGATTAAGTAAGCACCATGTAAAAGCAATTATAACAGAGTGAATGCTTGGGAGCTTATTGGCTCTCGCTCCTGGTTAGAGATCTACCAACACACAGGTCCACAAAGACTGGCCGCTCTTACCCTGCAGGTTGCACCTAGGAACTGAGTGTTCAACTTCACATTCTTGTCATTAAAGGCCTGTGACAAAGGTGCATCTATTGGAGCGACATCGTCTCAAGCTTACACATCTACCGGGTCTCCATTTGACTTCGTGTTGTCTCGGAAGTCCACCCACACCTCCACTTCCACAAACTGCTGGGAGTTCCTCGCTCTGCCTCACAGTCAGAATTCTCCTCCTGCTTCACGTTGCCTCCATCGATGTGAAGGTCACATTTTGGACTTGAATCATCTTCACATTTTACCTTCACTTCTTCACATTTCACCATCACTTCTTCACATTCCACCTTCACCTCTTCACATTTCACCTCGATACCTTTAAAAGTGTCCAAGCTGGGATTTTCTTCCGGTTCTTGTTTCACGAGGAATGGGCTCATTGCAGACTTTGACTTTCACAAGCTGTCTTCAGACTCCAGTCCTTGTGGATCTTCTGACGCTTGTGTGTTCTCTGGTGTACTTGAAGACGTGTTGACCGTGTAAATGCCTTCCCACACAGAGTGCACTTGAAGAGTTTCTCTCCGTGTGTGTTCTCTGGTGTTTTTNAAGATGTGATGACCGTGTAAATGCTATCCTGCACGGAGTGCACTTGAAGAGTTTCTCTCCATGTGTATTCTCTGGTGTGCTTGAAGATTTGATGACTGTGTAAATGCCTTCCACACACAGTGCACTTGAAGGGTTTCTCTCCTGTGTGTGTTCTCTGGTGTTTTATAAGAGAAGATGACTGTGAAAATGCCTTCCACACACAGTGCACTTGAAGGGTTTCTCTCCCGTGTGTTCTCTGGTGTATTTTAAGATAAGATGACCGTGAAAACGCCTTCCCACACACACTGCACTTGAAGGGTTTCTCTGTTGTGTGTGTTCTCTGGTGTTTTTTAAGATCTGATGACTGTGCAAATGCCTCGTCACACACAGTGCACTTGAAGGGTTTCTCTCCTGTGTGTGTTCTCTGGTGTGCTTGAAGATTTGGTGACTGTGCAAATGCCTTCCCACACACTGCACTTGAAGGGTTTCTCTCCGTGTGTTTCTCTGGTGTATTACGAGATGATGTAAAAGAGAAAACGTCTTCCCGCACAGAGTACACTTGAAAGGTTTCTCTCCTGTGTGTGTTCTCTGGTGTCTTTTAAGATTATTTGACTGTGAAAATGCCACCCACACACTGCACTTGAAGGGTTTCTCTCCGTGTGTGTTCTCTGGTGTTTTACGAGATGATGTAAAAAGAAAAAGCCTTCCTGCACAGAGTACACTTGAAAGGTTTCTCTCCTGTGTGTGTTCTCTGGTGTCTTTTAAGATTATTTGACTGTGAAAATGCCACCCCACACACACTGCACTTGAAGGGTTTCTCTCCCGTGTGTGTTCTCTGGTGTTTTACGAGATGATGTAAAAAGAAAAANCCTTCCTGCACAGAGTACACTTGAAAGGTTTCTCTCCTGTGTGTGTTCTCTGGTGTCTTTTAAGAGTAGATGACTGTGAAAATGCCTTCACACACACACTGCACTTGAAGGGTTTCTCTCCTGTGTGTGTTCTCTGGTGCTGTGTCAAATTTCCAGTCCGCTCCGTGCTGTATCCACACTGGTCGCATTGTTGCCTTGCCGTACCGAGCTGTGCTGACTGCCTTTGCTCCATCAGACCAAGCGTAAGCTGTAGACAGAAAAAAAGTAATATCCACACCACCTACACGTCAGTATCGAGGCACAGATGAATGCAAAAACACAGCACGCGTGACTTAACACGTCTATACTTATTCATATATTCATGATGTCGTGAAAAAGTTTCCCAAATTCATCACACAGGCTGTTATTGCACACAATGAGAGGGCAAATGGTCATAAATATGCCTGGAAGCCCTCGTATCTCCATGGTGAGATGTCAACTACCTCGCCTGGTATACAGGAAGTCGTGGTTCGATCCTGACCCTGACGCCTGCTGCTGTATATTTGGAGTTTGCGTGTCTCTCTCTCCGTGGTGAGATGTTGACTACCTCACATGGTATACAGGAAGTCGTGGTTCGATCCCGACCCTGACGCCTGCTGCTGCTGTATATTTGGAGTTTGCGTGTCTCTCTCTCTCTCTCCATGGTGAGATGTTAACTACCTCGCCTGGTATACAGGAAGTCGTGGGTTCGATCCCGACCCTGACGCCTGCTGCTGCTGTATATTTGGAGTTTGCGTGTCTCTCTCCCTCCGTGGTGAGATGTTAACTACCTCACCTGGTATACAGGAAGTCGTGGGTTCGATCCCGACCCTGACGCCTGCTGCTGCTGTATATTTGGAGTTTGCGTGTCTCTCTCTCTCTCTCCATGGTGAGATGTTAACTACCTCGCCTGGTATACAGGAAGTCGTGGGTTCGATCCCGACCCTGACGCCTGCTGCTGCTGTATATTTGGAGTTTGCGTGTCTCTCTCTCTCTCTCTCCATGGTGAGATGTTAACTACCTCGCCTGGTATACAGGAAGTCGTGGGTTCGATCCCGCCCTGACGCCTGCTGCTGCTGTATATTTGGAGTTTGCGTGTCTCTCTCTCCGTGGTCGCGTGGATTTTCCTCCGAATCTCCCGGGTTTCCCTCCACATTTAGAGTCAACATCAGCACGCGTGCAGCGTCTTTGACCGATACACATTTCCACACGTAGTCTTGGTTCTTTCGGTAAAGTTGCGTAGATAGGAAATAACAGTAATAGATAATAGAATTAAATTAATAAAGACCACTTGTGTTGCGATCGAAACGTCGTGGTTTTATATATTACAATTTTGTTATTTTGATTAATTTATTAACCGTTATTTTTATTTAATTTTCTATCCACGTGACTTTGCCGAAAGAACCAAGAATATTAATTGCTGCAGTTACGAAAGTTTTAAGTCAAAACACTGACACACGCGTTGACAAAACCCACCTTGTGTCGTGGCATGTCGCCCACAACACAAGGTGTATCGCAGCTCAAGCGGGCTTGGCCTGGTAAAAAAAGAAAAAAAACTGCGTTAATATTTACAATAAACCAAAGTTACAAAGTAGTGAAGACAAATTAAACATAAGCGAGAGAATTAAAGCAAACGCAACCAGGCGAGGGCAGGAGGCAAGGCCCCGCGTGTCTAGGCCCGCGTTGTAAAGTTCCAACTTGGACATCGATTCACAAGCTGCTGCTGCTCTATTGACATCCCTACGAGAGAGAGCGCGAGGCTCTAGCTGGNTAAACAACAACAACCACAACAACAACAACCACCACGACGATGAGAATTCTCACCTCGGATTTCACTGCACGCGCGGAGCGACAGCTTCCTGTTACCTCGTGACGTCACGCGGTAGCAGGTGACATGACGTCACTTCCTGGGTACGAGACACGCCCCTCCACAACGAGCGCTCTGTAACTAAATGAGAATATGAATAAATTATGTTAATGAGACCGTCGCAATAAACTCGTGACGTCTTTAACGAACTCTTTATGTTAATGAGCCGCCAGTCACTGGGCGTGGCTTTGCCAAATAAGGATTGGCAACTGGAACGATCTCTGCAGTGACCGAGGCGGAGGTGACGTCACGTTCAAGAGCGCGGTGGACGGGGGGAGGGGGTGACATCCTTGGTGACATGACGTCACTAGCGAGGTACACCTCCCTGGCGTTTCACGCGGATGACGTAATGCTGAGTGGTGACGTCACAGAGCGGGTTGGAGTCTAAGTTGATTTAGATCCATTTTCCATTGCTCCATCTCTTGAACAGAGACCCCTTGGGTGTGTGTACACTGTGTGTGTGTGTACACTGTGTGTGTGTGNACACTGTGTGTGNACTGTGTGTGTGTACACTGTGTGTGTGTACACTGTGTGTGTGNACACTGTGTGTGNACACTGTGTGTGTGTGTACACTGTGTGTGGTGTGTGTGTGTACACNGTGTGTGTACACTGTGTGTGTGNACACTGTGTGTGTGTGTACACTGTGTGTGTGTGNACACAGTGTGTGTGTGTACAGTGTGTACACTGTGTGTGTACATGTGTGTACACTGTGTGTGTACACTGTGCGTGTGTGTACACTGTGTGTGTGTACACTGTGTGTGTACACTGTGTGTGTACTCTGTGTGTACTCTGTGTGTACATTGTGTACGTACAGTGTGTGTTACATGTACGCACACAATCAGACAAGTATTCATTCTAAATTATTGACAGGCATATGCACAAAATTTAATAACTGCAGTGAAATATACTGCATCAGATAACATCTTATTCTCTGGTTCTTTCAGTAAAGTCACGTAGAACGAAATTTAATAGAATACGACGTTTCGATTGAACACAAGCAACCATCGTCAGGTACAACAATTGAATGAGAAAAAACATAGTGAACTTAGAATATAATGCAACACAACACAAGAGTCAGCCAACACAACAGTCAACACCCTACCTGGTTGATTACGTTCTTCCAAATTGAACAATATAGTTTAGATAACATCTTATTAACAAGGAGCTATTTAAAGAATGCACCTCTACTGAACAGTGGATGTGAAACACACAATTGTGCAATTCAAAACGAGTAGGCCTTTGCAAGTTGGCGTCTGGGTCAAAAATGTAGCTAATTCTAAACATTACCGACTAACGACACAGCTGAGATAACAGATCAATCATCGCCACTACTGACAGGCTCGACAACACGCAGGCCGGTGCAGGGCAACCACCTTCTGCCACACAGGGGCAGCTGCTACTTGGGATGCTCTTCGAGTGTTTCAGACAAGCACCATGCAACAGCAATTATGATGAGAACATCGTGAATGATTGGGGCTTATTGGCTCTCGCTCCTGGTGAGAGATTGACTCAACCCACAGGTCCACTAAGACTGGCCACTCGTCTTGCTTCTTTCGGTAAAGTCGTCACGTAGAAGGGAAGTAATAAAATAATAAAATAAACAATTCTCAAGACGTTTCGGCCACAACGCAAGCAGCCGTCCTCAGGTAAAACCAGGTCTGTCGAGGTGACAGCGTCTGAATGAAACAGCACACGAGCTTGGAGCATATATATAAGCTGGTGCCTTGACAAAGGAATTTGCAAATCAAGAGGCATTTAGCATATTTATGAGAAATGCAGGTATGTGATTAGTACTACTTATGCCNGTGCATTATGCAGAATTAGCAGCATCAAAGGAAGGGGATAGGGTAGCATTAACAAAGGGAAGGAGTGTTAATAGTATGTAGCTGCAGTAACTGGCCACTCGCTCTTACCCTGCAGGTTGAACCTAGAACTGAGTGTTCAACTTCACGTTATTGTCATTAAAGGCCTGTGACAAAGGTGCATCTATTGCAGCGACATCGTCTCAGGCTGACACATCTACCGGGTCTCCATTTGACTTTGTGTTGTCTTGGAAGTCCAGCCACACCTCCACAAACTGCTGGAGTTTCGATTTAAAGCTTTCGTGACTGCAGGGATTAATCTTCTTGGTTCTTTCACCTAAGGACGGCTGCTTGCGTTGTGGCCGAAACGTCGTGAGAATTATTTGATCATGTTTTATTTGTATTATTGTATTACTTCCCTTCTACGTGACTTTACCGAAAGAACCAAGAAGATGCTTGACACTATGGGACCTCATTTGCCAGTAAAAAATATGATAATTGGTTCTTTACCCTTCTATCTGGCAACAAAACTGACACCTTTTTGCAAGGAGTCATGTTTGCATAGACCGCAATACCTGCAGTCATAATACAAACAAAAGAACATAACTCTGATAATGTGCACTGTCCTGAAGTTGATTGGTCCACACCCGAGACAGCTTTCCTTCGAGCCTAGTCTCATATGGTCCAACCTTTTGCGTTCATCTGGTCCAACCCATATGAGACTAGGCTCGAAGGAAAGCTGTCTCGGGTGTGGACCAATCAACTTCAGGACAGTGCACATTATCAGAGTTATGTTCTTTTGTTTGTATTATGACTGCAGGTATTGCGGTCTATGCAAACATGACTCCTTGCAAAAAGGTGTCAGTTTTGTTGCCAGATAGAAGGGTAAAGAACCAATTATCAAGATGCTTGGAGTTGCCTTACTCTGCCTCACAGTCAGAATTCTCCTCCTGCTTCACGTTGCCTCCATCGATGTGAAGGTCCCATTCTGGAGTTGAATCTTCATCTTCACATTTTACCTTCACTTCTTCGCTCTTCACCATCACCTCTTCACATTTCACCTTCACCTCTTCATATTTCACCTCGTTACCTTTAAAAGTGTCCAAGCTGGGATTTTCTTCCGGTTCTTGTTTGATGAGGGATAGGCTCATTGCAGCACTTTGACTTTCACAAGCTGATTTCAGACTCCACTCCTTGTGGATATTTGTTCTCTGGTGTCTATGAAGATTTGGTGACTGTGCAAACGCCTTCCCGCACGGAGTGCACCTGAAGGGTTCTCTCCCGTGTGTGTTCTCTGGTGTACTACAAGATTATGTGACTGTGAAAACGCCTTGTCACACACTGTGCACTTGAAGGTTTCTCTCCNGTGTGTGTTCTCTGGTGTTTACAAGATCAGATGAATGTGCAAACGCCTTCCACACACACCGCACTTGAACGGTTTCTCTCCCGTGTGTGTTCTCTGGTGTTATAAGAGTAGATGACTGTGAAAATGCCTCCCACACACACTGCACTTGAAGGGTTTCTCTCCTGTGTGTTCTCTGGTGTGCTACAAGAGTAGATGACTCTGCAAACGCCTTCCCACACACTGCACTTGAAGGGTTTCTCTCCTGTGTGAGTTCTCTGGTGTGTTACAAGAGTAGATGAACGTGCAAACGCCTTCCCACACACTGCACTTGAAGGGTTTCTCTCCTGTGTGAGTTCTCTGGTGCTGTGTAAAATGTCCAGTACAATCCGTGCTGTATGCACACCGGTCGCATTGATGCCTTTTTGCACCGAGCTGCGCCGAGTGCCTTTGCTCCATCAGACCATTATGCACAGGAAGCAACAGCTGCAGACAGAAAAAAGAATATCCACATCATCTACACGTCAGTATCGAGGCACAGCGGAATACATATATACACAGTCACACGTGACTTACACGTCTATACTTATTCATATGTTTATGATGTAGTGAAACAGTTTCCCAAATTCATCACACGGGCTGTTATTGCACACAATGAGAGGGTGAATGGTCATAAATATGCCTGGAAGCCCTCGTATCTTCAAAATGAATGTGAACCCAAAATTCCGAGCATACAATTTTGGCTGTCTGGCTAAAAANGAAAAAATTATAAGAGCTAAATTCGGCTGACATAGCAAAGGGTGTTGAAAACAATCCTATTTGTGTTATGCAGAAATGCGTAAATTAATACTGGTATTAACCTCCTGGTTACACCAGCCCACAGGGATTGTTGTGTCCGTCGTGAAGGAAGGGCTGGTGGGAGGGTGGAGAGGGCTGGTGGGCTGGTGGTGGTGGGAGGGTGGGCTGGGTGGGGAGGGCTGGTCACCCGTGGTGCCCTTATAAAACTCAACGTTTCACCTACTCACACCGGCTTGTGCCCGCCCTCACAGTCGGGCATATTTGCGGAATACACCACGCCGCCGTTGACCCTGCAGGCCATTGAGCGAGCAACCCGACGTTCCTAGCAGCTCCCTCCGCAGCAGCAGGAATGTTGTTCAATCGCAACTTAGCGGTGTGAAGCCAGGCTCACATGTCCTTGAATGATGGATGAACAGATCTGACGTCAGCTGCTGCACGTGTGTGTGCTGTGCTAACTTCCTGTTTCCACTCTTATAAAGAGTTCCAGAGGAAAACTAAAATAAACTATTGTTTTGATACAACCTCCGTGTTCATCAGAGTTAATATACTTTACACTTTTTTTCTTCTTGGTTCTTTCGGTAAAGTCACGTAGAAGGGAAGTAATAAAATAATAAAATAAACATAATAAAACAATTCTCACGACGTTTCGGCCACAACGCAAGCAGCCGTCCTCAGGTGAAAACCAGGTCCGTCGAGGCGACAGAGTCTGAATGAAACAGCACACGAGCTTGGAGCATATATAAGCTGGGCGCATTGACAAAGGAATTTGCATATCAAAAGGAATTTAGCATATTTATGGGAAATGCAGGAATGTGATTAGTACTGCATATGCATGTGCATTATGCAGGATTAACAGCATCAAAGGGAGCTGCAGTTACTGCTGCTGCAGCGTTGCTGCTGCTGCTGCAGTTTCTGCTGCTGCTGCAGTTGCTGCTGCTGCTGCAGTTGCTGCTGCTGCACTTGCTGCTGCTGCTGCTGCTGCTGCACTTGCTGCTGCTGTTGCTGCTGCTGCTGCACTTGCTGCTGCTGCTGCTGCAGTTGCTGCCTTATCCATTTTAGCATGCAGCAGGCAGCNAGTGCAGCAGCAGCAGTGCAGCAGCAGCAAGTGCAGCAGCAGCAGCAGCTGCAGCAGCAGCAGCAACTGCAGCAGCAGCTGCAGCAGCAGCAACGCTGCAGCAGCAGTAACTGCAGCTCCTTTGATGCTGTTAATCCTGCATAATGCACATGCATATGCAGTACTAATCACATTCCTGCATTTCCATAAATATGCTAAATTCCTTTTGATATGCAAATTCCTTTGTCAATGCGCCCAGCTTATATATGCTCCAAGCTCGTGTGCTGTTTCATTCAGACTCTGTCGCCTCGACGGACCTGGTTTNCACCTGAGGACGGCTGCTTGCGTTGTGGCCGAAACGTCGTGATAATTGTTTTATTATGTTTTTTTTATTATTTATTACTTCCCTTCTACGTGACTTTACCGAAAGAACCAAGAAGATGAATCCCTGCAGTCACGAAAGCTTTAAATCGAAATATACTTTACACTGTCACACACTGCCCGGTTTCCCCTCCACATTCAGCGTCTTTGACAGACATTGACACACGTAGTCTTGGTTCTTTCGGTAAAGTCACGTAGATAGGAAATAAAAATAACAGATCATGAAATTAAATTAAAAAATACCACTTCTGTTGCGATCGAAACGTCGTGGTTTATTCTTTATTTGCATTTTTTTAATTTTATTTAACATTATTATCTGTTATTTTTTTAATCTCCGTGACTTTACCGAAAGAACCAAGAATATGAATTGCTGCAGTTACTAAAGTTTTAAGTCAAAACACGNGACACGCGTTGACAAAACCCACCTTGTTGTTGTTGTGGCAGGTAGCTTCTGTAAACAAGAGCGGTACAGCAGCTCAGGCGGGCTTGGGCTGGTAAAAAACTAAAAAAAAAAACTGCGTTAATATCTACAATAAACCAAAGTGACAAAGTAGCGAGCCGCGTGAAGACAAATTAAACTTAAGGGAGGGAATTAAAGCAAACGCGACCAGGCGAGGCAGGAGGCAAGGCCCGCGTGTCTAGGCCCCGCGTTGTAAAGTTCCAACTTGGACATCGATTCACAAGCTGCTGCTGCTCTATGACATCCCTACGAGAGAGAGAGCGAGGCTCTACCTTGGTAAACAACAACAACACAACAACAACCACAACAACCACGACGATGAGAATTTCTCACCTCGGATTTCACTGCACGCGCGAAGCTTCACCTCGTGACGTCACGCGGTAGTAGGTGACATGACGTCACTTCTGGGCACGAGACAGGCTCCTCCCACAACGAGCGGCTCTGTAATAAATGAGAATTGAATAAATTATGTTAATGAGACCGTCGCAATAAACTCAAGTTCAAGTTCAAGTATTAGGTGTAGCCCTGTGAGCCATTCAGCTCTTGAATCGGGTGCAACCGCAACAAACAAAACACGAACAAGAAAACATCTTGTAGTGACTATATGTGACTGAGTGCAAACAGAAAATCCAAGAAAAGACAGCAAAATATTGCAGAAAAAAGCACCGTTACACCAACGCTGTGTGAAAATATCCCAGTGGGATGCAAGTCAACAACAACAACAACAACCACAAGACAACTTAGATTAAGGCCATTAGTCTAACTCTGTACTACAACAAACAAACATGGCTAAACCAATACACTTTTCGAAATCACCAAAATAAAGCCATGAAAGCAAATTTCGATCAACAATTGTTTCTTTTAATAAACAGCAAATTCCAATCAAGCGGTCAGTGCCTTGCCCAATGGACTCACCAAATGTGCAACGTTTTCTATTTGAATAAATGTAAAATAAGAATAACCCGTAAAACAAAGTTTTCACTCTAAATCCTTTATATGCGTGGCGGCTAGAGTCCTCTCGTCTCTGGCTTGAGATGGCTGCCACCTATGGGTCAGATGATTGCCTGCCACCATTAAGCAATTGGTAATTAAATATTTAAAAAAAATTCCCTAAACAGTGTAAAATTTTGGACATTCTTTTTCACGAACATTAATTGTCACGCACAACGAGTCTGTGTGCAAAATGTCAGCTCGATTGGATCACGGAAGTGGGTTAAAAAACGACCGAAAGATTTGCACGGTCGTAAGTAAGCACGCAAGCGAACTTAATATAAAGGATTTAAAATACCGGAGGACGCGGGATCCAACCCGCGACCTCGCATGGGAAGCGAACTGCGCCACTGCCCAGCGCGCAGGTGTCACGCGCTGGGCTCCTACACGGTGACGTTCAGCCACATCATGATGAGTTCCAGATTTGAAGCTTTTGACTGCAATGATTCATACTCTAGGCTTTTTTCGGTCAAGTCGCTTATTAAATTGTAGATTTGAAGCTTTCGTGACTGCAATGATTCATACTCTTAGGCTTTTTTCGGTCAAGTCGCTTATTAAAAGATTTGAAGTTTGTGATGCATTCATACTCTTGCTTTTTAAAGTCGTTTATTAATTTAGATTTGAAGCTTCGTGACTGCAATGATTCATGCTCTTAGGCTTTTTCGGTAAAGTCACTCATTAAAGCATAAAACCCACGACGTTTCGATCTCAACACATTAACATAATGTATTAATGACGTCAGTTAGAGTAGCCACTCGTTGTGGAGGGGAATGTCTTGTACCCGGAAGTGACGTCATGTCACCTGCTGCCGCGTGACGTCACAAGCTGCAGCTTCGCGCGTGCAGTGAAATCCGAGGTGAGAAATTCTCATCGTCGTGGTGGTTGTGGTTGTGGTGGTTGTTGTTGTTGTGGTTGTTGTTGTTTACCAAGGTAGAGCCTCGCTCTCTCTCTCGTAGGGATGTCACTAGAGCAGCAGCAGCTTGTGAATCGATGTCCAAGTTGGAACTTTACAACGCGGGCCTAGACACGCGGGGCCTTGCCTCCTGCCCTCGCCTGGTCGCGTTTGCTTTAATTCCCTCCCTTAAGTTTAATTTGTCTTCACGCGGCTCGCTACTTTGTCACTTTGGTTTATTGTAGATATTAATGCAGTTTTTTTTAGTTTTTTTACCAGCCCAAGCCCGCCTGAGCTGCTGTACCGCTCTTGTTTACAGAAGCTACCTGCCCACAACAACAACAAGGTGGGTGGTGGGGTTTTGTCAACGCGTGTGTCAATGTTTTGACTTAAAACTTTCGTAACTGCAGCAATTCATGTTCTTGTTCTTTCTGTAAAGTCACGGAGATAGAAAATAAAATAACAGATAAAATATTAAATTAAATAAAATTAAAATAAAGAAAAAANCCCACGACGTTTTGACCGCAACACAAGTGGTCTTTGTTTAATTTTAGATTTGAAGCTTTCGTGACTGCAAGGATTCATATTCTTAGGTTTTTTCGGTAAAGTCACCAGGTAGGTAAAAACATTAAAATTAATAAAAGTAAAATAAAATAAAGATCACGACGTTGTGTTGCCTCCGAAACGTCGTGATCTTTATTTTATTTGACTTTTATTAATTTTAATGTTTTTACCTACCTGGTGACTACCGAAAAAACCTAAGAATATTTATTTAATTTCATTATCTGTTATTTGTATTTGCTATCTACGTGACTTTAGAACCAAGACTACGTGTGTCAATGTGTCAAACACGCTGAGCGCGTGCTGATGTTGACTCTAAATGTGGAGGGGACAACCCCTGCTGCTGTTACCATGGCAGTGTGTGTGTNCCAGAGTGAAGTCTATTCACTCTGTTGAACACGCACGTTATGTCAAACAAAATTATATCTTCTTGGTTATTTCGGTAAAGTCACGTAGAAGGGAAATAATAAAATAATAAAAATAAAACATTAAATAATATAATAAAATAATATGGCCATATAATTTTATTATATTTCGATGTAAAGCTTTCGTGACTGCAGGGATTCATCTTGGTTCCTTCGGTAAAGTCACGTAGAAGGGAAATAATAAAGTAATACAAATAAAACATAATAAATTAATATAATATAATAAATAATAAAATAAAATAATATGATCATATAATATTAAATTTCGATGTAAAGCTTTCGTGACTGCAGGGATTCATCTTCTTGGTTCTTTGGGTAAAGTCACGTAGAAGGGAAATAACAAAATAATACAAATAAAACATAATAATATAAAATATTGTATTAGTTTTATTTTTATTATTTCCCTTCTACGTGACTTTACCGAAAGAACCAAGAAGATGAATCCCTGCAGTCACGAAAGCTTTAAATCGAAAGTTACATTTCAGATTAGTCTATGGGTCTCAACCATGTGTCTCTGTGGGTCTTTATGTGTATCTGTGGGTTTCTATGTGTCTCTGTGGGTCTCTGTGTGACTCTGTGGGTCTCTATGGGTTTCTATTAATCTCCATAGGTCTCTATTCATCTCGATGTATCTCTATGGGTCTCTGTCTGTCTCTGTGGGTCTCTATGGGTTTCTATTAATCTCCATAGGTCTCTATTCATCTCGATGTATCTCTATGGGTCTCTATGGGTCTCTGTGGGTCTCTGTGGGTCTCTATGGGTCTCTATTCATCTCCATGGGTCTTTACTCATCTCGATGCATCTATGGGTCTCTGTGGGTCTATTAATCTCCATGGGTCTTTTATCATATCGATGTATCTCTATGGGTCTCTATGTGTCTCTGTGGGTCTCTATTAATCTCCATGGGTCTTTTATCATCTGATGTATCACTATGGGTCGAAATGGAAACAGGAAGTTAACACAGCACGCACGTGCAGCAGCAGAAGTCGGATCTGTTCATCCCCAGCATTCAAGGACATCTCAGCCTGGTTCACACCTCTGAGTTACGATTGAACATTAATTAACGCATTTCTGCATAACACAAACAGTGTTGGTTTCAACACCCTTTGTGATGTCAGCTGAATTTTGCTCTCATATTCCTTTTGTAGCCAGACAGCCGAAATTGTGCGCTCGGAATTTTGGGTTCACATTCATTTTCATGACTATTTGCCCTCTCATTGTGTGCCATACAGCACGTGTGATGAATTTGGGAAACTTTTTCACTACATCATGAATATATGAATAAGTATAGACGTGTAAGTCACGTGTGACTGTGTTTTTGCATTCCTCTGTGCTGACGTATAGATGGTGTGCATTTCTTTTTCTGACTGCAGCTGTCGCTTGGTCTGATGGAGCAAAGGTGCTCAGCACAACTCGGTACGGCAAGGCAACAATGCGACCAGCGTGGATACAGCACGGATCGCACTGGAAATTTGACACAGCACCAGAGAACACACACGGAGAGAAACCCTTCAAGTGCAGTGTGTGTGGGAGGCGTTTGCATGGCCATCTGCTCTTCAGTCCACCAGAGAGCACACACAGGAGAGAAACCCTTCAAGTGCAGTGTGTGTGGAAGGCGTTTTCACGGTCATTTCTATTAAAAACCAGAGAACACACACGGGAGAGAAACCCTTCAAGTGCAGTGTGTGTGGGAAGGCGTTTGCACATCACCTACTCTTCAAACACCAGAGAACACACACGGAGAGAAACTTCAAGTGCAGTGTGTGTGGGAGGCGTTTTCACGGTCATCTTATCTTAAAAACACCAGAGAACACACACGGGAGAGAAACCCTTCAAGTGCAGTGTGTGTGGGAAGGCGTTTTCACGGTCATCTTATCTTAATANACACCAGAGAACACACACGGGAGAGAAACCCTTCAAGTGCAGTGTGTGTGGGAAGGCATTTTCACATTCATCTTCTCTTATAAAACACCAGAGAACACACACGGAGAGAAACCCTCAAGTGCACTGTGCGGGAAGGCGTTTTCACAGCCATCAATCTTAAAAACACCAGAGAACACACACGGGAGAGAAACCCTTCAAGTGCAGTGTGTGTGGGAAGGCGTTTTCACAGTCATCTTCTCTATAAAACAAGAGAACACACACGGGAAGAAACCCTTCAAGTGCACTCTGTGACATTTACACGGATCAACACTCTTCAAGCACCAGAGAACACACACGGGAGAGAAACCCTTCAAGTGCATTGTGTGGGAAGTCATGTTCACCAAATCTTAATCCCAGAGAACACAAAGTCAGAAGGTCACCAGGTGGAGTCTAAATCAGTGTGAAAGTCGCTGCAATAGCCCACCCTCATCAAACAAGAACCAGAAGAAATCCAGTTGGACACTCAATATCGAGGTGAAATATGAAGGGTGAAGGTGGAATATGAAGAACTGTGTGATGGTGAAGAGTGAAGAAGTGAAGGTAAAATGTGAAGATGAAGATTCACTCCAGAATGGACCTTACATCGATGGAGGCAACGTAGCAGGAGGAGAATTCTCTGAGGCAGAGCGAGGCAACTCCCACAGTTTGGGAGGTGGAGGTGTGGTGGACTTCATAGACAATACAAAGTCAAATGGAGACCCGGTAGATGTGTGCTTGAGACGATGTCGCTAATAGATGCACCTTTGTCACAGGCCTTTAATGACAAGAATGTGAAGTTGAACACTCAGTTCTAGGTGCAACCTGCAGGTAAGGGCAGCCAGTCTTTGTGGACCTGTGTGTTGGGTAGATCCTGACCAAGCGAGAGGCAACAAGCTCCCAAGCATTCACGATGTTTAGTATTGACATTTTGACTGACGCCAGCATGCAATGCCTCGTGTTGAATGACACAAAGTATGTTGTACATCCACTGTTAGGCAGACAGTGCATTTTTTTAAAAATAGCTTCTTAATAAGATGTTATCTCCGTGACTTTACCGATGCAGTGTATTTCACTGCAGTAATGAAATTTTGTTAAAATGCCCGTCAATTTAGAATGAACACTTGTCTGATTTTGTGTGTACATGCAACATTTTATTTAAGGGTCAAACATTGAATAAGTGATGTTAGGACACAGTGTGTGNTTTGCAAGTAACCTGTACAGATAACTCAGGTGAGACCCGTTGATTTGTGATACAGGTCAAAGGGTATTTTTGTGTTTCAGGAAGTATCTGTCTCTGGAGCAACTATCATGAAATAGCGAGCACACTCGGATCATTCATCAGTTACAAGGCATACGCTTGAAAGTTACACGTAGAGGAGATACATTCTCTACAACACGAATTATAATTTTGTATTACGTGTTGACAGACTTTGTCATCTAGGACGAAAANTGCTCCTTGTTGATTCACGTCTGGAGGTTCATAACCGTGGGTTGAAGCAAGCCCGGCTGCTGTTGAGACGCTGTCACAATAAGGGTCCATAGGGGCTTGCACTGAATCAATGATGCACTCCCAGAAGGCCGTGATGGTTATAGTTTAAACATTCCTTTGTTTCGTGGCGAGATCGATAAATGAAATATGTAAAGTCTGAATTCTTTCATAGCAAGGAGGTAATTTTAAGAGCACATTAAATGCATTTTTTTACAATTTTGTGTTCAGTTACAAGGCAGAGCACATTGAGTAGATACATTCTACCAACGCTAATTAGGATTTTGTATGACGTCTTATGTTGGTGAACTAGGACAAGAAATGTTCCTTGCTGATGAACGTCTGGATGTTGACAACCGTGGGTTGAAGCAAGCCCTGACTGCTGTTGAGACATCGTGCACAAGAACCGGCCACAGCTGCCTCGCACTGAGTCACTGCTGCACTGGTCATGGACTCGCACAAGGCCGTGGGATTTATATTTTGTGTAAAACGTTCCTTTGTTTCGTGGAGAGACCAATAAATGAAAGACGTCTTGTCTGCTGATCTTGTTCATATCTGTGTACATCGATGTTCCACATTGCTTACACTACACACCACACGNAGTGAAATAGAAACTAGAACGACTTGCGGGATGTGCAAAGATCGATGAATCTCTGTCAATGGAGCGAGTTGAGTGTGTTCGATTCCACGTCTCTGTTGTCTGTGTCTCTGTTCGCCTCTGTGTGTGTCTCTCTGCCGTGTCTCTGTCCACGTCGTCTCTGACCTGTCTCTGTGTTGTCTTGTCTGTGTCTGTCCGCTGTCTGTCTGTGTGTCTATCAGCGTCTGTCCTACCGGAGTCAACGACTGTCAGTAGCAGCAGGTGCCCGTTCAACTCCCACGACTACACGCCACTCAAACTTGCTCCCAACACACAGACAAAGATCCCCCGTGTAGCCTGAACACAATGTTGGGGCAAGTGCTACTAGCGAGCACCCTCACACAAAGACAAAATATCCCCTGTATAGCCTGCACAGACTGTAGGGGCAAGTGCTGTTAGCGAGCACCTATGAAGGCCGACACGGCACACGAGGGGTGGGTGGGGGGTAGCCAGCAAGCGCGCGCGACCACCTTTGTCTCCCCAGTGACGGTGTTTACACAGCGCACCAGGTACTCATTTGAGGCTGAGTCGACCTAGTACCGGTTCAAATCATCGCCACCGTGAGCGGGAATCGAACTCGGGCGCCGGGTCTCATAGCGCGGCGCGCTAACCGCTGCACCACCGCTCCTCGTGGAGGCCGTCTCTCCCTCGCACGCCCACACATCTATTAGCAGCGCCGTCATCAAGGGAGCCGTGGGGGCATGCCGGAGTACACTACTCATAGTGGGGGCATGCCGGAGTACACTACTCATAGTGGGGGGGCTGGGTGAGAAAGAGAAGGGGGGTCGCAGTATGTGAGTCCACACAGCCGGCCACGCAAACCATCATCCCACGCCTCCTCGTCAAGACGGCAAAGATGGGGGGGGGGGGAACGACAACTTGTGAGGGCTGGTTTATCAATGTTCACGCCGGATCATTCTGCTTGTTTCGCGCGAAGTCATCGTGTTGTGTTTATGGCTCTTTGCGGAGGCGAATTAAAGTTCGATCTTCTTGTGCAGCGCCCTTCAGTACGGTGCGGTATTGCTTGACGGATATCGATGTGTCTTTTAAATCCTTTATATTAAGTTCGCTTGCTTGCGTGCGTGCTTGCTTGCTTACGACCGTACAAATTTCGGTCGTTTTTTAACCCACTTCCCGTGATCCAATCGAGCTGACATTTTGCACACAGACTCGTTGTGCGAGACAATGTTCGGAAAATTTTTTCCAAAATTTACACTGTTTAGGGAAAACAAATTAAATATTTAATTACCAATTGCTTAATACTGGCAGACAATCATCTGACCCATAGGTGGCAGCCATCTCAAGCTAGAGGACGAGAGGACTCTAGCCGCCACGCATATAAAGGATTTAGTGAAAAACTTTGTTTTTATGGGTTATACTTTTAATAAACGAGACGACGCGTTGTCTCGTACAATTAAGGATTTCAACCCGAGTTTAATTGCGAGCCGGAGTTTTGGGGCCAGGGCTCCGGAAAATATCTCCTGCCTGGTTATCCAGGCGAAGAGTGAAGGGGGGGGGGGATTCTATATTCCATTAGAAGTTAAACGAAAGGACTAACCGATAATCGATTATTATCGATTATCAAGCTAGTGATAATTGAAGTACAAACGTGCACATAATCGATGCTTTTCGATTCGACATTCGTGTTGTATGAATCAGGATTATCCAGCAGCCATGACAGGTCTCTGTATATGCAACGATGTTAAAATCATCGATTTTTAAACACACTCTCATCGATAATCAGAATCACTAACAGGGGTCATGCACGAAACGTCGTCGTCTCGTATATTGTTTTCATCTTCATGGCAGTGTTGTCGATTTTTTTTTCGTTTGAAGGGAGGGGAGGGTGGTGTCATCATTTCAAGGATGACAGTGGCGGGGGGGGGGGGGGGATGGGGGGCAGTGGGTGTCTGCGAGCTCCTATTAAGGCCGGAGCATCGCACTCCACGGAGGGATGCGAGTCAGTGTCGTGGCACGATTGCGCGCACGCACGCACTCACCGTGTAGAGTATCATTTTAGGCCGAGTGGACCTAGGGGACGCCCACGTCAGGCGGCCGGAATGTTGAACGCGTGCGCGTCTCTGGGATGGTGGCGCTCAGGAGCGCGACGTGCGGCCGTGTGCGAGGCTGTTCGTGTACCCGTCTGTGTGTCGTGACGGGGAGCGGTGGTGCAGCGGTTAGCGCGTTGTGCTACGAACCCGGCGACCCGGGTTCGATTCCCTCTCACGGACAAACACCGGTGACGATTATCTGAAACGGTCCTGGGCCTCCCCTAGGTCGACTCAGACTCAAATGAGTACTTGGTGCGATGTGTAAACATCGCCACTGAGGAGACAGGTGGCTGGGCGTGTGTTGGCCACTCGCCCCCTCGTGTGCCACAGTGCCGGCCTTCACAGGTGCTACTCGCTAACAGCACTTGCCCCTACAGCCCGTTCAGCCTTTACGGGGCGCTTTGTATGCCCGTGTACCTGCGTTTACGCATGTGCGCTCGTACGTTCGCACGTACGTATGTACGTATGCGCGGACACAAATGTATGCGTGGATGTACTTGTGTATGTGCCACGTACGTGTGCGTCTATAAATATGCATACGTACACGTACGCGCATTTATGTGCATATCAGAACGCAGGTTTGCGTGCGTATTTACCTCTGTGTGTAGTTTATAGAGACGCACGCGTTTCGAGCCAGCCTCAAACGAGAACCTCAACATCGGTCAGCAGCTTGCAGGCTTAACAGCAACTTGCCCCTACAGCCTGTCGAAGGCTACACGGGGAACTTTGCCTCTGTGTCCCTATGAGTGAGTGTGTGTGGGGTGACGTGGAACTCGGAACTGTGGAATGTGACGAGGTGGCTGGTGGGATTCTGGGTGGTGGAGGCGGAGGGACGCGGGATGAAGTGTAGCCCGCGCCCGTTATCCCTCATTCCCGGAGCGCCCGCACGCACACACACACAGGCACACACAACAACAACAANCGCCATTTGCCACTAAGTGGCGGTGACGTCACCACGACGCTTGTGCCAGGCCATGTGCACCTTGAGGCCACGTGAAGTGTCGAACGCCCGCTGGCAGGAGGTCACGGGGCAGACCCAGTGCCACGGGTCGACTGAGATGACTGGCTGATGCACCACCTGTGCCCCTACTGTGCCAACTTGCTGTGTTTTAGCCACCCGGCGCTCCGCTCGTTGTTGTGAGCGTCGCTCCTCCGCCCTCCGTTGTTGTTGGAGGGCGACTGCCTCCAACTGCCCAGTAGCGTCCTTCACGAGCCTCCTCCACTGAGGCCGATCTTGACACCGCTGGTACCAGTCATCGGCAAGTCCACTCAGCTCCACGTCCTCCTGTACCACATCACTCCATCTCTTCTCTAGCCCATGCCGCGCCCGTTTAGCCCCTTGATCCGGCCGAACAAAAGCTGTTTAGGCATGCGGTGGCTGGGCATGCGGGCTACATGACCCAGCCAACGCAGCCTTGCCTGCCGGAGGAGCTCACCAAAGGGACTTTGCCCAGATCTTTCAAGGATTTGTGAGCTCCTCACACAATCCAGCCTGGTTAAACCCAGGATGGATCGTGCACAATACCCATGCAAACATCACCCTTCACCACCCACCATCTCCTGCATGATATTCTNCCGTGGATTTTTCTCCGGGTCCTCCGGTTTTCCCCCTCCACATTTAGAATCAACATCACGCGTTCAGAGTGTTTGGCTGCTTTAAGTGTCCACGTCATCAGCCATTTCAATGTGGCTATCATTTGTGAAAGCCAGGTCGCTTCTGCAAGAGCGCTACGTCGCTCAGTGGGCCATGCTTTGTGAACTAAAACAGATGTTTGCGTTTATAGACATTGCAGCAGTCAGAGACGCGCACGTTTAGATTGCAGAGTGGATCGTACCAGTTTCTTTTGTTCAGGGGCTGGGAATGCGTTTGCTTTATAAAAGTGCTCTCACTTTCAATCTGCCCTTGAAACCAATCGTTAATCGAGTCCAGTCCTGCCGTCGTGTGTTTAATTAGCCACACTGGCGAAAGGTCACTCCTGACATTTCCATAACGAATGCAAGAGGCTTCATCGCATGCGAGAGAACGCCGACTCGTGCCGTGGCACTCGACGTTCTCTTCCTCAAACGAGTCTTTGCATTTGGACGCGTAAAATAGCCGATTTAATTTCCTGCAGCAACTAAAAGTCAGATCGTATTCGTGGATTACCCCCTCCCCCTCCGTGAGTAGCGCCTCGTGGATTTAATATTTAATTAGGAAGTTGCGGAGCGGCTTTACGAGTGGCTCAAGCAACAGGGTTCACTCACCACTCTCTACACGTGACCCATCTCAGGCGTGTGTCCAATGAACGCATTGGCTTTCTCCGCGTGCAAAAGTACTCAAGAAGGAATTTGACAAGTAACCGGGCATTACAGGTCACGTGACACTACAGGTGTGCTCACACCTGAGTGCATGTGTGTGCGTGTGTGCATGTGTGTGCGTGTGTGCGGGTGCGTGTGTGTGAGTGTGCGTGTGGCTTGTGTGTGCATGTGTGTGCGTGTGTGTGCGTGTGTGCGGGTGCGTGTGTGTGTGTGCGTGAGTGTGCATGTGTGTGCATGTGCGTGCGTGCGTGCGTGTATGTGCGTGTGTGTGTACGTGTGTGCGTGAGTGTGTGTGTGGGCGTGTGTGAGTGTGTGTGCGTGAGTGTGCGTGTGTGTACGTGTGTGCGTGAGTGGGCGTGTGTGTGCGTGAGTGGGCGTGTGTGTGCGTGTGTATGCGCGTGTGTGTGTGAGTGTGCGTGCGTGAGTGTGCGTGCGACAGTGTAGTGGTTAGCGCGCTGCGCTATGAACCCGGCACACGGGTTCGATTCCCGCTCACGGCCAACACAGTGACGATTATCTGAACCGGTCCGGGCTCCCCTAGGTCGACTCGCCTTAATGAGTACCTGGTGCGGTGTGTAACATCACCACTGGGAGACAAAGGCGGCCGGCGTGGTGCTGGCCACCCACCCCTCGTGCCATCCGGCCTTCATAGGTGCTCGCTAACAGCACTTGCCCTACAGCCTGTCAAGGCTACACGGGGGATCTTTGTGCGCGCAGCATACAACAACAACATCAACAACATCAACAACACATCAGAGATGTGCGGCACAACAACAACAACAATGACCCCCCCCTCCCCCGTATGGATGTAACAGGCTGTAGGGCAAGTGCTGTTAGCGAGCACCTATGAAGGCGGAACGGCACACGAGGGGTGGGTGGCCAGCACCACGCCCGGCCGCCTTTCTCCCCAGCGGCGATGTTCACTGCTACACACCGCACCAACACACGCTGAAGGGGGGAGGGGGGGAGTTTTGAGAAATCTGTTTGATGAACGAAATGGGTTTGATAAGATGTTGAACTTATTGTTGCTTAAGCTTCTTTAAAAAATAACAATCCAACGAACAAGATGAAGAAATAACGCTGTGCATGGAAGTTGGATGATTTCTATAGACAGTTGGGAACATTCGTGGTTTGAGCATTAACACGTGAACATGTGAACCCCGAGATCACGGGTTCATTGACGCGTCGCTCTTGACACTGAACACGTTTCTCCTCCTGCGGAGGGAGCTGGTAGGAACGTCGGGTTGCTCGGTCAATGGCCTGCAGGGTCAACGGCGGCGTGGTGTATTCCGCAAATATGCCGACTGTGAGGGCGGGCACAAGCCGTCGTGAGTAGGTTAAACGTTGAGTTTTATAAGGGCACCACGGGGTGACCAGCCCTCCCCACCCAGCCCACCCCCACCCAGCCCCACCNTCCCCACCCAGCCCTCCCTCCCAGCCCACCCTCCCACCAGCCCTCCCAGCCCACCCCCACCNAGCCCACCCTCCCCCAGCCCTCCCAGCCCACCCAGCCCNNCCCTCCCACCAGCCCTCCCTCCCAGCCCTACCCTCCCACCCAGCCCTCCCTGCACGACGGACGGACGGACACAATAATCCCCTGTGGGCTGGTGTAACCAGAGGTTCCTACCAGTAACAATCTTGCCAATTGCTTGTTTTATTTTGTATGTCTCGGCTCTGTCGTGAATAGGTGCATCCTCACGACGATGTTTGTTAACTGAATGTCATTGACAACATGACTAGGTGCAATGTATCCCACCGGCGAGGGTGAATGGTGCGTGTGCGAAGCTGCACAGTGGCGTGGAGTGGCTCTGGGGGAGAGGCGTGAGAAGTCGCTCACATTTCATGAATGACTTGATCAAGGCCCCAGCAACACACGTGCACGCGGCGTGTGAGTGAGCGCATTTCACAGGCGATTTGGGCAATTAGAACACACGACGGAATTGATTACACCTGCTTGCTTCATCAATAAAAGCCCATCAGGAAAAAATATTCTGAATGTGTTTGTGTGCATTGATTAGAGGCCGACGATAAATGACGTCACGCACCTGGCGTGACGCTATTTATGGACGTGGGGTGCGGTAGTGCAGCGGTTAGCGCGCTGCGCTAACTCAAGTGACGATTATCTGAACCGGTCCTGGGCTTCCCTAGGTCGACTCAGCCTTAAGTGAGTACCTGGTGAGGTGTGTAAACATCGCCACTGGGGAGACAAAGGCGGCCGGGCGTGGTGCTGGCCACCCACCCCCTCGTGTACCGTTCCGCCTTCGCTAACAGCACTTGCCCCTACAGTCTGTTAAGGCTACACGGGGATCTTTGTAGGTGAGTGTGTGTGTAGGTGAGTGTCTGTCTGTGTGTGTGTGTAGGTGAGTGTGTCTGTGTGTGTAGGTGAGTGTGTGTAGGTGAGTGTCTGTGTGTCTGTCTGTCTGTGTGTGTGTCTGTCTGTGTGTGTAGGTGAGTGTGTGTGTAGGTGAGTGAGTGTCTGTCTGTGTGTGTCTGTGTGTGTAAGNCTGTGTAGGTGAGTGAGTGTCTGTCTGTGAGTGTGTNTGTGTAGGTGAGTGATNTGTGTGTGTGTGTGTGTGAGTGTGATCANGTGTGTGTGTGTGTGTGAGTGATGTCTGTCTGTGTGTGTGNAGGTGAGTGAGTGTCTGTCTGTCTGTGTGTGTGTGNAGGTGAGTGAGTGTCTGTCTGTGTGTGTAGGTGAGTGAGTGTCTGTGTGTGTGTGTAGGTGAGTGTCTGTCTGTGTGTGTGTGTAGGTGAGTGAGTGTCTGTGTGTGTGTAGGTGAGTGAGTGTCTGTGTGTGTGTGTAGGTGAGTGAGTGTCTGTGTGTGTGTGTAGGTGTCTGTGTGTGTGTAGGTGAGTGTCTGTCTGTGTGTGTGTAGGTGAGTGAGTGTCTGTGTGTGTGTGTAGGTGAGTGAGTGTCTGTGTGTGTAGGTGAGTGAGTGTGTGTAGGTGAGTGAGTGTCTGTGTGTGTGTAGGTGAGTGAGTGTGTGTGTAGGTGAGTGAGTGTCTGTGTGTGTGTAGGTGAGTGAGTGTCTGTGTGTGTGTGTGTGTAGGTGAGTGAGTGTCTGTGTGNGTGGGTGAGTGAGTGTCTGTCTGTGTGTGTGNAGGTGAGTGAGTGTGTGTGNAGGTGAGTGATGTCTGTGTGGGTGAGTGTGATCTCATGTGTGTGTGTAGGTGAGTGTGTGTGTGTGTGNAGGTGAGTGATGTCTGTCTGNGTGTGTGTAGGTGAGTGAGTGTCTGTCTGTGTGTGTGTGTAGGTGAGTGAGTGTCTGTCTGTGGGGTGAGTGAGTGTCTGTCTGTGTGTGTGTGTAGGTGAGTGAGTGTGTGTGNATGTGAGTGAGTGTCTGTACCGGGGAATTTCCATCTGGTACAGATGTAGTGTTGTGAAGGACGGACTTCTAAACTTCTTTATGGCACACACTGTTTATTATCTTAACACACCGTCTCCTGACCCTGCACAGCTCACTCTTCGCTCCTATTCTACGAAGGTACAGCCTTCGGACTTGCTGTCTATCTGATCTCCCGCTAGCCTAGCGTCCCCCGGCTGGGACCTAGGGAGGCACACTGACCGCCGCTGGCCCGGCGGGTCCCCGACCTCTGGTCGCTCAGGACCTTCGCCCTCACAAGGGCGGGAAGGCTGGGAGCCAGGGTCCTATCCAGGACCTATCTCCCCGACCACTGGTGACTCTCAGCCCCAGCCCTGACAAGGGCTGGAAGGCTTGGTCCAGGTCCTAGCTGTCTTCAGCCGACTTGGGTCTTCGTGTGGCAGAACTCACCAAGAGCTCTCAGCGCTCCGGCTTTTATACCTGTTCGTGGCCGGGTTGTCAATCCCGGCCACCTTGTGGAACCCTTCCCAATCTGGCGTTTGGATCCTACCTCACCCCATTTGACCCTGACCGTTTGATTGAGCGGGAAAACATTGTTTACGATCTGCTCTCTCAGTTTGCGAATAGCGAGTAGTTAACACCACTACACAGATATAATGGGAGGCTGATCGACGCCCGGGTGCGATCAAGGGATGGCTCCCTATTGGTCAACCACGTTATGTATGCCGATGATTTGGTAATAGCTGCTCATTCAGAAGAGGAGTTGGAGACGCTGCTGCTGATACTGGAGCGTGCCACTATGAGGTGGGGCCTTACCATCAGCCCCACCAAAACTAAGCACCTGCCTGGGTATTTTGTACCATCGGACACTCCACCCCCACAACTCCCAATCGGTGATGGGGCAGTGTGCTTATGACCGGCTCCAGTTTATCAGCAGAAGTCTCACTCCGAATTAGTCGAGCGGCAATATCTTTTCTTCGGTTGCGTAATGCTGTGTGGAAGCTACCTGGTCTGTCGCTCCGCACAAAGCTTCAGGTCTTCTCGGCCACGGTCATTCCCTCCCTTCTCTACGCTTCGCCGGTTGGAAACATTTAGGCTGGCCTGCCTACGATCCATCCTGGGTTTAACCAGGCTGGATTGTGTGAGGAGCTCACAAATCCTTGAAAGATCTGGGCAAAGTCCCATCGGTGAGCTCCTCCGGCAGGCAAGGCTGCGTTGGCTGGGTCATGTAGCCCGCATGCCCAGCCACCGCATGCCTTAACAGCTTTTGTTCGGCGGATCGAGGGGCTAAACGGGCGCGGCACGGGCTAGAGAAGAGATGGAGTGATGTGGTACAGAGGACGTGGAGCTGAGTGGACTTGCCGATGACTGGTACCAGCGGTGTCAAGATCGGCCTCTGTGGAGGAGGCTCGTGAAGGATGCTACTGGGCAGTTGGAGGCAGTCTCCCTCCAACAACAACGGAGGGCGGAGAGCGACGCTCACAACAACGAGCGGAGCGCCGGGTGGCTAAAGCACAGCAAGTTGGTACAGTAGGGGCACAGGTGGTGCATCAGCCAGTCATCTCGGTCAGTCGACCCGTGGCACCTGGGTCTGCCCCGTGACCTCCTGCCAGCGGGCGTTCGACACTTCACGTGGCCTCAAGGTGCACATGGCCTGGCACAAGCGTCGTAGTGACGTCACCGCCACTTAGTGGCGAATGGCGGTTGTTGTGTCACTGTGTGTGTGTCACTGTGTGTGTGNGTAGGTGCTGCTGCTGCGTGTGACGAGGTGGTGTGGCTCGACTCGTCACGCGGCAGTGGAGGAGCCGCGTGCCGCGAGATGTCGCGCGCCAGCGCCTCGGCCACGCGGCAGACGGCGCCACGTAGCGCGTGCGTTCGCCGCTGGCACCATCGCACCGCCCCCATCCCCCTGCTCCTCCTCATCGCTGCTGCTCTCGCGGCGCCTTCTACTCGCGAGTGGGTAAGAGAGATCGCCGTCGTTGAGAAGCCAGGCTCGTCGTGCGGTGTCGTGACGGGGGCTGCGGTGGCGATGTCGGGTCAATGAATGGCGACGCGTCGCTGTGAAGATCGTCGAGGGAAAGTCTGCACGCCGCTGCTGCTGCTGCGTTCGCTCGCGCTGGTCACCGCGCCGGGCGGCTGTCCGTCCACGCGCCCGTCTGTGCGTCGTCTGCCTTCCCCATCGCCGCAGGGCGCTGTCCGCGGTCGTGGCACCGGGTGCGAACATCATCTGCGGCAAGATTCCGGGACTGTCGCCACGGCAGCGGGCGCTGTGCCGGAGCCGTCCGGACGCGATGGTCGTGGTCGGCGAGGGCGCGCGGCTGGGAATCGGCGAGTGCCGGCACCAGTTCCGATTCAGCCGCTGGAATTGCTTGGCGCTGGTGAGGAGACGGTGTTCGGCCAGGAGCTCAAAGGCGGTGAGCGCCAGTGTAAAANTTTTTTCCAAAATTTTACACTGTTAAGGGAAAACAAATTAAATATTTAATTACCAATTTTAATACTGGCAGACAATCATCTGACCCATAGGTGGCAGCCATCTCAAGCCAGAGGACGAGAGGACTCTAGCCGCCACGCATATAAAGGATTTATAGTGAAAAACTTTGTTTTTACGGGTTAAACTTATTGCTGGCTCCCTACACCCCTTTAATCCGCTGATTTCCCCTGACGCCTGGGCAAAGGGCTCCATTCACAACATGACTCACACCGGTGACATTGGGAGACACCCTGTCGCACACCTGACCCAGTTGGTATCTCCTCAGAGAGGACTCCATGTATCAGCAGGCTGCCCGCGAGCTTATGATGCAGCTGTTGCCTTACAACCCCCTGGTGCGTGCGCTCCCCCACACGAGCAGGTAGCCGAGAAGCGGCCTTCCAGCACGCGGTGATCTCGGCCGCCGTGGCGTACGCCATCACGGCGGCGTGCGGCCGGGGCGACCGGAGCGAGTGCGGCTGCGACGGCGCCAAGCGGGGCGGCTTCTACGACGCGCAGGGGGCTGGCGCTGGGGCGGCTGCTCGGCCGACCTCAGCCACGGCCTCGAGTTCTCGCGCCTCTTCGTGGACGCGCGCGAGGTCCAGCGGAACACGCGCACGCTCGTGAACCTGCAAGGTGCGTGGGCGCGCGGTGCCCTACCTTGCTGCTCGTCTTCCCACGACGCCTTTCAATCGGCTGTCTCCGCAGATCACGACGACACGCGCCGTCCGTTTACAGACCTCGCTTCTCCATTTGAATCGGAAAGGTTGACGTCATTCATCGGCGCGCGATGACTTCATCTACTCGTGAACGCGATCCGTAGGGGGCGTGCGGCGGTGTATAACGGGTCGGCGGATCGGAAGTCTTCGCTTGGGTGCTCCGGGCGCGGCACGACGTTCTAATTGCGGCGGCGAAATGAGCAACGCCGCAGTAGGTGACCTGGTGCGCCACGTGCGGCGGGGTGAGGGGGGGGGATCCAAGACGTGTGGTCAGTGTGGGAGAGTAGAGCGACGTGCCCTCGAGTGGGGAGGAGGGCTTTCTGACAGCAGTGGTGCCACAAAGCAGGTTGCAGGGCTGCACCTTTACCTGTTCCTTGCACCGGACATTGGCGGCTCCGTTTCCACTGAGGACCTCCTCCCTCCAAGGTCCTCCAGGTCAGCGCAGCCTAAGAGCAACTCATAATCAACGTTTTGGGTTTAGATCGCGTTATTTATAAATGTGTCGTAACCCTCCACCACCCGACACGGCCAATCAGTAAAAAAGTGTCACGTAGGACAAAAGACAAATAGTTCACTGCTTTAGCCCACCGGTGTGAAGTGTGAAACCACAACATTTACAATTTGAGTACGACGTTTCGCTGGTAATTGCATCCAGCATCATCGGGCAATTCGCCAGAATGGTGAGGCTTTGCTGTGTCTCCCGTTCTTATATAGAGCAGCAGCAGCAGCAGGTGACGTCATCATTAACTCATCAACTCATCAGGTGCAAAGATTCAAGGGGGAGAGCCTCACCATTCTGGCGAATTGCCCGATGATGCTGGATGCAATTACCAGCGAAACGTCGTACTCAAATTGTAAATGTTGTGGCTTCAACACACCGGTGGGCTAAAGCAGTGAACTATTTGTCTTTTGTCAACGTGACACTTTTTTNACGTGTCGGGTGNTGGAGGTTACGACACATTTATAAATAACGCGATCTAAACCCAAAAACGTTGATTATGAATAACNTTGGTCGCAAAAGCCTACGTGTTAAGAGCAACTCGCCCGGTGCTTTCACTTTCCCTGCACGGCCACGGGGTTGCAGGTGGCCACCCACCCAGCCAGCCACCTCCTGCTCGTGGCGCACGGCGACACTGGGCTGCTGCTGCTGCTACCCTTGCAGCTCGTCTGCCCCGGTGTTCCTTGAGTGCTCTCGACAGGGGTCTCCTCTCCCCTGATCCCACCTGCAGGCCCATCATTGAATGAAGGCGCTCGCGTGCCATGCAAGAATTCGGTAAAGTCATTTAGGTGAAAAAAAAANATTGCTGTGGTTGTCCCACCTGATGACGGAAGCTTGTGTTACCTCCGAAACGTTGTGATTGAGTTTAGTTATTTTTTATAATTTTTATTTTCACCCACGTGACTTTACCGAAAGAACCACGGAGTATGGATCCTTGCAGTTACGAAAACTTCGAATCTAGAATGCAAGGAATTATCATTACGCCCGTGGGGCCCTGTTTCCTCTGCAGGCGATTTCCCCAAACCGAGCACTCCTCCAGATCCAATCCAGGCAGGCGCTGAAATGTCTTGGGGTGAAAACAAACCATCTCTCACCCCCACCCGCGTCCGGCAACCCCTCACCCACACTCCCTCGCTTGACCTCTCATCCCGCCACCCACCCCTCCCTCCCCACTCCCCCCCCCACTTGTCCCACCCACCTCCCCGATGCTCTCCCACCCNTCGTCTCTCTCTCTCCCCACGCGCCGCCAGGTGCTGGAGGAGAACATGAAGCTGGTGTGCAAGTGCCACGGAGTGTCGGGCTCGTGCACCACCAGGACGTGCTGGGCCACGCTGCCCCAGTTCCGCGAGGTGGGCTCCGCGCTCAAGCGCAAGTACGACGAGGCGGTCCACGTGGAGCCGGTGCACGCCGGCCACTACCCCGCCTTCCTCAAGACGAGCGCTCGCGCGCCCCCACAAGCCGCTCCGCACGGAACTGTGAGGAGGACTGGCTGACGGGCAGTGGGCACGCGCGGCCGCCCGTGCGACCGCAAGTCGCCGCACGCCGACGGCTGCGAGCTGCTGTGCTGCAGCCGCGGCTACGACACGCGCCGGTACACGCGCTCGTGGCATTGCGAGTGCAAATTCCGCTGGTGCTGCTACGTGCGCTGCAGCGCGTGCAGCGAGGGGCGGAGGAGTACACGTGCAAGTGACGGCGGCCCCGACGCCTCCGCCGGCTCGATGGCTCGCCCCGTCGACTGTCGGCCGTGGCCCCCACGAGCCTCGCCCTGGCAGCAACAATCGTGGCCGGACAAAAGTTTGCTGTGGCTTAACAAAGCGGTGTCGCCTAATAATGTTTATAATATAAATACGTACAGCTCCTTGTCGGTGCACTGCTAGATTAAGGACTCCCCCAATGCCGTGTCAGCCATGTGGTTTGTTTGACCATACTTCACCAGTGCGGGTTGGTGAAGGGGGCACCGGGCAGGGAATGGTTCAGATCTATTACTCGCCACTGATGGAAGCCTTTGCCGGGAATCAAACTCGGGTCACTGGGTTCACGGTGCAGTCCGCCAACGCTGAGCCACCGCCTCTCGCCTCGTCTGTGTTGTGTGTGCGCCGGTTACATTGCAGTGCAAAGGTGAGCGCCACGCTGTGCTACAAAGCCGGCCACTCGAGTTCGATTCCCGCTCACGGTCAACACCAGTGACGATTATCTGAACAGGTTCTGTGCCACCCCTAGGTCGACTTAGCCTCAAACGGGTACCTGGTGCGATGTGTAAACATCGTCAGTGGGGACACAAAGGCGGCCGGGCGTGGTGCTGGCCACCCACCCCTCGTGTGCCGTTGCCGGCCTTCATAGGTGTTCACTAACAACACTTGACCCCAAGAGTCTGTTTGTGTTACATTAAAAGTATTGAACGCACATTCCGCATTCCGTTATTTTATTTCCTTACATCCTGACCAGAAAGGCGAGGGCATGCATGGGGCAGACACGTGCCTACGTAGGGCAAGAAAAAAGTTGCAGGCAACAGCAGCGACAACAAGACGATCTCACGCGAGGAGCGCAGCAACGCGGCACAGTGATGAGACGTTTGAAGCCCTGGACCTCATAATGACAATGTTGCGTTTCGTGATCCGCGCTCACTACACCACATTCCCGCCGCGAGATGCGCGAGTGAGAGTGCGCGCTGGAGAGGGGCCTCTGTTTGGGTGGCAGGGGCCAGTCATTGATTTGGCTGTCTGGTCCGGGCTGGAGTCATTCGTTTTATGGCCGGACAACTCTCGCCTCCCCACCGTGCACCTCCAACATCACCACCTCCAACATCACCATCACCACCTCCACCATCACCACCTCCACCATCACCACCCCACATCACCACCTCCACCACCCCCATCACCACCTCCACCATCACCATCATCACCACCCCCATCATCACCATCACCACCTCCACCATCACCACCTCCACCATCACCACCTCCAACATCACCACCTCCACCATCACCACCTCCACCATCACCATCATCACCACCACCATCACCACCTCCACCATCACCATCCACCATCACCACCACCATCACCACCTCCACCACACCACCACCATCACCACNTCACCATCACCACCTCCACCATCACCATCACCACCTCCAACATCACCACCTCCACATCACCACCTCCAACATCACCACCACCACCATCACCACCTCCACCATCACCACCTCNACCATCACCACCTCCACATCACCACCTCCACCATCACCACCTCCACATCACCACCTCCACCATCACCACTCCAGCATCACCACTCCACATCACCACCTCCACACACCACCTCCAACATCACCACTCCACCATCACCACCTCCACCATCACCACCTCCAACATCACCACCTCCACCATCACCACCTCCACCACCACCTCCATCACCACCTCCACCATCACCACCTCCACCNTCACCACCTCCAACATCACCACCTCCAACATCACCACCTCCACCATCACCACCTCCACCATCACCATCCACCACACCACCTCATCACCACCACCATCACCACCTCCAACATCACCACCTCCACCATCACCATCATCACCTCCACCATCACCACCTCCACCATCACCACCTCCACCATCACCACCTCCACCACCTCCACCATCACCATCATCACCATCCACATCACCACCTCCACCATCACCATCATCACCACCTCCACCATCACCACCTCCACCATCACCATCATCACCACCTCCACCATCACCTCCACCATCACCACCTCCAACATCACCATCACCACCTCCACCATCACCACCTCCACCATCACCACCTCCAACATCACCACCATCACCACCTCCAACATCACACNTCCACCATCACCACCTCCACCATCACCACCTCCACCATCACCACCTCCACATCACCACCTCCACCATCACCATCACCACCTCCACCATCACCACCTCCACCATCACCACCTCCACCATCACCTCCACATCACCACCTCCACCATCACCATCATCACCATCACCTCCACCATCACCACCTCCACCATCACCATCATCACCATCACCACTCCAACATCACCATCATCACCTCCACCATCACCACCTCCACCATCACCACCTCCAACATCACCACCATCACCACCTCCACCATCACCACCTCCAACATCACCACCTCCAACATCACCACCACCACCATCACCACCTCCACCATCACCACCTCCACATCACCACCTCCACCATCACCATCCAANATCACCACCTCACCATCACCACTCCAGCATCACCACCTCCACATCACCACCTCCACATCACCATATCACCACCTCCACCATCACCACCTCCACCATCACCACTCCACATCACCACCTCCACCATCACCACCCCACCATCACCACCTCCACCATCACCACCTCCANCATCACCACCCCACATCACCAACACCACACCACCCCCCACACCACCACCCCCACACCACCACCCCCACACCACCACACCACACCACACCCCACCACCACACNACCCCACCACACACCCCCCCACACCACCACACCCCCCACCCCACCACCACACACACCACCCCACCACCACACACCCCACCCCACCCCCCCCCTACACACCACCCCCCTCCCACACANCCCGCCCCCACACACACCACCACCCCCCACACACCCCCACACCACCACACACCACCCCACACACACCACCACNACACNACCACCACCTGTGTCTACCCAGCAGTCTCAGTGGGTGCACACAGCGGCGGCGAGTCGATGGCGGTGGGGCAAAGTGTGGCTCACTCCCACGTCGATCCACACACGTCGCGCCAGCGTGTGGAAGTGTTCAGCCAAGATGTGTGTACCCAGGAGAGCGACATTCTGACTCGACTCTCGACTGTCTGTGAACAACAATAGCCTCGCAGCTCATTGGATTCCTCCACTCTTAGAACAAATGTCCGCGTCTCTGATAGCGTGTCACTTCCACCGGCAGGGCATGCACTTTAACACCGAAACAACGTCGGTTTTGATAATTGGTTTTTTACCCTTCTATCTGGCAACAAAACTGACATCTTCTTACAAGGAGTCACGTTTGCATAGACCACAATACCTGTCTCGGGTGTGGACCAATCAACTTCAAGGACAGTTGTGTTTTTGTTTGCATTATGACTGCAGGTATTGTGGTCTATGCAAACATGACTCCTTGTAAAAAGTGCAGTTTGTTGCCAGATAGAAGGGTAAAAAACAATTATCATATTTTTACTGGCAAATGAGGTTCCAATGGTGTAAACGTCGGTTTTGTTTACACCCGAGGAGGTGGGGTTGGGGGTCTGTGTCTTTGTGCACGTACGCAAGTTTACGCGTTTGCTGCCGCGCATCGAACGTGAATTGAGTTTTTTTTAATACGCCCGAATAGCTGAAATCGACCGCAATCCTATTGTGGATTTAAACAAAAACCTCGCGACGGATGTGAACACGACACTTTGTTTAAATGCCACGAGCGGTCTACACGCAGCGATCGTACGCCGAGAACAAAACGCCGCGGACAGGCGCGAGGGAGGTGGCCGTGGTCGTGTCGGGCATGCGTCTGAAGCGGTGGTTCTTCACCTGGGCTTGCACGCACACGTGGGGGGGGGGGCACGCTGGGGGGGGGNCACGCTGGGGGGGGGCACGCTGGGGGGGGGCACGCCCCTCCTTGGGTTTGCGAAACATAGCCAGATATTGTTTTCATAAAGTAAATAATCGAAAACACAAATTGAGCACGGGCACATGAGTAACAACTTACTTTGTGTCGTCAACCCTACGCGTGATCGTTTAACGATTGACAACCAAAGAGGGGGGGGGAGGGGGGTGCAAGGCTGCGGTAAATGTTAAGAACCACCGCAGTCTCCGATGTGACGAGAAGGATCTCCTTTGTTCTGCTGCTGAAAACTTGACCTCGAGTTCGCGTGTGCGCACATGTCTATACGTACGCAGAGGGGAGCGGTGGTGCAGCGGTTAGCGCGCTGCGCGACGAACCTGGCGACCCGGGTTCGTTTCCCGCTCACGGCCAACACCGGTGACGATTATTTGAAGCTGTCCTAGGCCTCCCCTAGGTCGACTCGGCCTCAAATGAGTACCGAGGTGTAAACATCGCCACTAGGGAGACAAAGGCGGCCGGGCGTGGTGCTGGCCACCCACCCCNTCGTGTGCCACAGTGCCGGCCTTCACCAGCGCTGCTCGCTAACAGCACTTGCCCCGACAGTCTGTCCAGGCTACACGGGGACCTTTGTCTTTATACACACGCACGGCTCACGAGGAGGTGGGTGTGTGCCAGCACCACGCCCGAACGCCTTTGGTCTCCCCCAGTGGCGATGTTCACTACACACCGCACCCAGGTACTAATTAAGCTGAGTCGACCTAGGGAGGCCCAGGACCGGTTCCGATAATCGTCACCGGCGTTGGCCGTGAGCTGGAATCGAACTCGGGTCCGCCGGGTTTGTAGCGCAGCGCGCTAACCGCTGCACCACCGCTCCCCCCCCCACACCACCATACAAAGACAAAGATCCCCCGTGTAGGCTTAACAGACCGTTGGGGCAAGTGCTGTTAGCGAGCACCTCACACACTCCCACCCACATGCGCACACGTGAACGCGCATCGCACACACACACACAACAACCGCCGTTCCCCACTGAGTGCGGCGACGTCACCACGGCGCTTGTGCCAGGCTAGGTGCACCTTGAGGCTGCGTGAAGTGTCGAAGGCTCGCTGACAAGAGGTCACTTCCACGCGCGCGCATGTCCACGTTTGATTCCGTGACTGTGCGTGTGTCCTTAGCACGCGCGTGTGTGCTCCAGTCACGGATGCAGTGAATGTGATGCTAAACGTTCCGTGTCAATAAATGCAAATGCNATTTGATTGCAGTCGTGTATTATTTCACGCATACACGCGCGCAAAACAACACGCAAAGTTCCCCCGCGTAGCCTTAACATCCTGTTGGGGCAAGTGCAAGACGGAGTAAGTGGGTGGCCAGAACCACGCGCGGCCGCCCTTTGGCGATGTTTACACACCGCACCAGGTACTCGTTTGAGGCTGAGTCGACCTAGGGAGGCCCTGCACCGGTTCGGATCACCGTCATCGGTGCTGTCCGTGAGCGGGAATCCAACTCGGGTTGCGCGGATTGTCGAGCAGTGTCCATTGCACACTACACAAGTTGCTGTGATTCGCACATACATATGACGCCTTACATAACATGTCAACATAGAATATCATGTAAACTGTAAGCATGCGTATAATCGGTACATACAATATACTAAGCAATACGTAAATAACACACCTTGAATATTATATTGAGTCGATATGCACTAATACGTCGTTGAGTAAGAAAAACATGAACACAACCTGCAATAGACTCTGCACGCATGCCGAGTAATACACACGTACACGCTTCACTAGTAACCATACATACCTGCTGCTCAACACATCACAATCATCATCAGCCAAGGAAACCACTGCTGGATGAAAGGCCTCCAAGATGCCGACACATCATGATCCTGCGATACAACAATCCACCTGCCAGAATCGGTATTTATCCGGAGGAATGCGAAGAGCTATAAGCTGCTTTTTACAGATGCCACCTGTCCACGAGCTGATTTTGTATCGCTCCATCTCCACAGTGAAAGTGAACGCGATCTCATGGTTTCTTCTAGTTTCATAGATACAACATCATCATCATCATCAACGGCTGTTGGCTATCCTTCACTGCAACGCGCGCTTTCAGATGCGCTTTGCGGCCGTCTGGAACGCTCTTCCCTTCCGATATTAGGCAGCCTCTGGAGCGATGCCATTTTTAAATCATCGTCTAGATTGGCGAACTCATTTCTTCTTTAGGACTGCTTTCTGGCACCTCCGATTAGCACGGTTGGCTACGTACGGTGCGAAAGAAGTCAACGTACACACGTACATACAATCATCAGATCGTACGAAGGAAGTATGAACATCCACATTCAACTGGAGGGAATCTTTGACAGCGTGACAGATGTTCGCTCAAGTTATTCACCACGTATACGAAACATTAGCGAATTGCATCGCAGAGAACGTATTGTTGGTACACGCATGCATAACGATGGCGTTGTAAGAATCAACTCGGAGTTGTTGTCGCACGAGAGGCTGCACGGATCGTGCCGCGCGGAGCGATTCAATGTCAACTCCGGCGTGGGTTTCGTGCCCGTTGATGCAGACTTCTTTCGCACCGTACGTAGCCAACGGCGCTCATCGGATGCGCCGGGGGGGGGGGGACGACAAACGAAATACAAAAAAGCAGTTCTAAAAAATGAGTTCGTCAATCTAGATGATGATGATGATGATGATTTAAAAGTGCATAGCGCCCAGTGGCCGCAGAGCGCATCTGGAGGCGCGGCATATTCGCACGGATGGAATATTATCACGACATTCATTACCTCTCTTCACTCGTCGTCATCGTCAGCCGTGCTCGATCCACTGCTGGATGAATTCTACCGCCGCCGCAGCCGCACCTCTGAATTTATAGCTCCATCTCCTCCATGGACGTCGCTCATGGACGAGTTCCCCCCCCCCCCCGGGTTCGTCCTACTTCGTCACGATTTTGCCACGTTTGGCCATAACAACCCCTTGCAGGCCGCCAGCGTACGGCGAAAGAAGTTCGAGGCGCGTGCGTGCAAGCGACCGGCCTGTCTGACCCAAGACACCACCACCACACACCCCCCCCCTGCACTCTTCCTCGCAGCTTGGACGATGCCTTCGATCCCGCGCGGGTCGTTCCTCTAATCCGCGTGCTCCCAACTCTCTGTCTGTCGGTGTGAATCTCCCCACGGCTTCTTTGAGCACTTTGGTTTTGTTTTATTTTAGTTTTTGAATAATTTTTGTTGTTCCGTTCGCTTCGCTCGCGGCCGTCTTTCTGAGCCACGCCACGCGGGTTTCGAGGTGCGCGGCGTTCACTCAACGCATGAATGTGCGCCACCAGCATCGCATTCACCACTGTCCGCTCGACTGCGTATATATAGTTGATATCAAGTTATACTGGTAGGAACGAAGTGGACCAGACCACCAATAGATTAATGTGTCCGTCCGTCCGTCCGTCCGTCCGTGGGAAATGAAAGACTACGAGTCTTTAAATCTCACAGCGTTTCTTGTCAAAACAAACACTTTTAATTAACGTTACACTAGAATACAGTAATTTTTTCTTTAACTCCTCTATACCCGGTCGATATCTCTGTACCGGTACTAAGTATTATTCCTACCAGCCCACCCGCAGGGTCCTGTTCCGTTAATATTGTTGAAATTGGCTCGAATAATAATACAAGAGGCACGTGTGTATACTATAGTGAATACAAGGATGCAATAATATGAGAGGCGACGTTTCGAGCAACGGCCCTTCTTCATAGCACACAACATTTTTAATAATATACATATGCGTAAATAATAAAGACGAAGATTGCAGCATTGTATCATTGCACAGTCGCATTGTGACTGCTTTCTACTGCAATTAGCGTCACACTCCACGGGCGAGGGTGGGGTCTCGTTACTCGCTTCACTGTGAATGTAGCGAGTGTGTGTGTACACACGCTGTCGCACTGAAGACGTGAGTTCTGTAGAACTTGTGTTGCCAAAGCCATCGCCTGTCGTCGTGGGCCTCGTTTTGGGAAATATAGTTTTTTCGTTTTTGTTAAAAGTCAGTTACAAGCAAATAGTTGAGCTCGATTTCATTGTCTGCTTCGACTTTCACCATCGACACTACGATTCATAATTCTTTTTTTTNAGGATTCGATCGTTCGGGTATAATGCCAGCTGTTTAAATATATATACATAACCCTCCATTCCCGATTGTCCTTAAATATATTTATTAAACAAAGTCAGTACAGTCTAAACTTGCACATCTTAGTCTAAATCAAGCTCGAGATCACCAATGTTTGATATTTCAGGCTGTATGTCGCTTTATAATCCTGTAAACTTGCAGCAGTTTAGAGGACTTTGGGAGGCGAATATTAGCAAATTAACACGAAGCACGGAGTTATGCTTGGAGATGCACATCCTTATTCAAACGGAAGTGTACAATTATGCAGTGAGATGTACATAGTATTATGTTGCTAGATATGCGGATTGTTAATGTAAAAAATTAACAATGAATGCAAATTCCATATAGGCCAAGTCGAGAACAAAGATTTGGATGCTAGAGCGAATTATAAGGGCTTAAATCAGACCTCAAGGCATTTCGAGAGCATAGACGCTCGACTCCCGCTCTGCAGATACCCTTCTTCCACGAGACCAGCCTGCTTGGCGACTGGTTGGGACTTTGCTTCGGAGAGTTCGTGGCGATCTCTTCAGATGGGTTACAGGACATCGATACGCCGTGCATCAACAAGTAAGTGTCTTTGTTAGTGGATAAACTGGTAATCGCGTGTGTATTCCGACTTCCGAGACGTTAGTGAGAGTTGTTTTTTTGGCGATTTGAGCCAGACATCCACGAAGTTTCTCTGCTCTGAAAAATCAGTCACATGGAGCAGAAAAACTCTCCACAGCGGCACGCACACACGGGTAAGAAGCCATTCAATTGCGCTGTGTGCGGAAGGCATTTGCAGATTCATCAACTCTTCGCAGTCACCAAAAACACACTCGGTGAGAAGCCATTCAATTGCTCTGTTTGTGTGAAGGCATTTGCCGTAAAGCAGATCTTCACACTCACCAAAAACACACGGGAGAAGCCGTTCAATTGCGCTGTGTGCTGGAAGGCATTTGCACGGAAATCAGATCTTCACAAGCACCAGAAAACACACACGGGCGAGAAGCCGTTCAATTGCTCTGTGTGTGGGAAGCATTTGCAGATTCATCAACTCATCACAAGCACCAGAAAACACACAGGAGAAGCCGTTCAATTGCTCTGTGTGGGAAGTCATTTGCAGATTATCAACTCTTCACAATCACCAAAAACACACGGGTGAGAAGCATTCAATTGCTCTGTGTGAAGGCATTTGCCCGTAAAGCAGATCTTCACACTCACCAAAAAACACACACGGNCGAGAAGCGTTCAATTGCTCTCTGTGTGGGAAGCCATTTTCACGGAAATCAAATCTTCATCGTCACCAGAAACACACGGCGATAAGCATTCAATTGTTCTCGTTGGAGAGGACACGGTCATCACCCCGAAACAAGCATAAGAAGATCCGCAATGAAAGTGAAATCAAAAGGAGAAATACAGAGTGCTGCAATGAGTCCTAAAAAAATCATCTTTCGAACCTATGCAGGTGGATCCTGAGAGATGCGTGGATGTAGTGGATGTACTGAGCCCTGACGACAATTCCTATTTCGACCCCATGCAGGTTGATAATGAGAAATGGCTGCTGGAGTGGCTGGATAATCAAAGTATTGAGTACTTCTGGTAAAGTCCTGGAATGTGCACGTTTGTGTCTCTGTTAGATCAATTTATTAGGTGCAATTGATTATATCAGTGATTTCCAGCACTACAAACTGGTGTAATTCTTTTAACAAAACCGTTTGATTGCTCTATGTGTTGGAGCATTTCACGGTCAGCAACACTTCACAGGCATCATCAAACAAAGAAAAAATGTTGTCATGAGTCCTCAACGAAATTCCTCTTTCGACCCCATGCAGTTGCATCCTGATAGATGGCTTGATATAGTGGAGTGGCTGGAGAGTCATATTCGTGTCGCTTATATATATTTTTCGGTGATTTCAGGACTTCAAGCTAGAGTGATGTTGTGAATACTCTATAATGTGTTCAGATGAATGTCTTCCTTTAAAGTTCCAGAAGTGTTCACTTATTTCAGAATGACAACAATTTTATATTTGGACGAATGGCTTCAGTCGAAAAGGACGTCAAAGGGGAAATCGACGTTTACGTGTTGATTTCAAGAATATCTTTTAATGTTAAATTCCTATTGGGAAATAATTTGCCTAGTTCCTTTCCTGTTTGAGCCTGCGTATTAATAAAGATTTCGATACGAGTATTAACGTGAGTTTTCTTGCAGATTAATAAAGACCTGATTGTTTTTAAAAATGACTAATCGTACGTTATTGTACCATAGTTTTCCTTTAAAAAAAACACGGACGAGTAGACATACACACGAGTGTGCATCCAACACGACTGTATATACAGCGTTGTACATTCACACACGAGTGTGCATGTGTTTCTACGAGTTTTAACGTTAATATACTTGCAGAACAATAAAGACCTGCTATGTTAAAGATGACTGATCGTCCCTTATTGTTACAATGTTCATAGCGAACACGTGTGGAGGCGAGTTTCAGGTGAAGCATCTCCATCACACAAGTTTACCCTTACCTGGCAGCATCGTGGCAGTTCTGGTCACACTCACTACGTTACACTCACGAGCTGTAGGGGCGGGCTCTGTCTGCTCAGTGGCGCTGTTTCATTCATTTAGCACACGAGTTCCTGTTGAGGTGGCGCATTCCTACCACGTTTCCCCTAAATTATTTGTACGACACAATATAAAAAAAATTTGTTTGTTCCAATGCATAATCATACACGAGTACACATATACACTCCCATGTACACACACCCACACACGAGTGGACATACACAAAGTACAGATCCATGTACATACAAACAGTAGTATACTTGTGTAAACGGCCTCGCGGATATGACGTCACGGGGGAGGAGTTAGGTCACGTGAGAGAGAGGGATGAGGTCTTAAGGAGAGATACCGGAAGAAACGGGAGAGTGTTGGGAATAGAGACAGAGTGAGGCCACACAGTGCGGAGGTTGGAGAGTGGCGAGATCGCCACACACAGTAAGACTCGGCACCGTCGGCCAGCGGTGACGAGCACGGGGAACAGGGAGCAGCGGTGGAGCTGCAGTGAGAGCAGCCGGAGGACTGCACAGCGGAGCTGCAGGAGCGCGAAAGGCTACGTGAGCGAAGGCAGCTGTCGAGCTGCTAAGCGGGGAGGCTCTGAGCAAGGGCCGTGTGGACAAGTGTAAAGAACCCAAATAAAGGACAACGGAGACAGACCCAGTGAACGAGTCCTTTATTACACTTGCAAGCAATTCAACGTTATGTTGTGTCATCATGGGTTTATTTCACAAAGTTTAAAGTGCCAGCAACAACAATGGTATTGAACCTTATTCTTTACAGGAGTGGCTCTGGGTGGACATGCCACCACAAAGCAGCACGCGGCGGAGGAGGGAGGTGATCGCTCTCGCCACGCGAGCAAGGCCCCTCGCTTCCTCTTCTTTCCCTGCATCACCACCTCCACCACCTGCACCTCCTCCACCTCCTGCTTTGTCTCGTCCTCCATCTCCTCCTCTTCATCCTCCACCACCATCTTCTCTCCATTCTCTGTCTTCTCCATTCCTCCTCCTGTTCCTCCTCAACCTCTTCCTCCACCTTCTCCTCTTCTGTTCCACTCTGTCTTCTTATCATCTTCTCTGCTTGGAAGCCCTCTTCTCCAAAGCTTGGAGCAATCGGGCCCTGTACAGGAGTGTCAGAGGTGGATGCGGTGGCGGTTGCAGCGGTGGTGGTGGCGGCGGTGGTAGTGGTGGCGGCGGCGGTGTCGGTGGCGGCGGTGGTGGCGGTGGTGGTGCGGCGGTGGTGGCGGCGGTGGTGGTTACTGCGGTGGTGTGGTGGCGGCGGTGGTGGTGATGGCAGTGGTGGAGGTGGCAGTGGTGGCGGAGGGTTTTGTGGCAGTGGCGGCAACAGCGTCAGTGGCAGTGGTGGCGGTGGATGCGGTGGCGGCAGTTGTGGCGTTGGCGTGGTGGCTGTGGTGGCGGTGGTGACGGCGGTCGTGGCGGTGGTGGCGGTGGTGGTGGCGGCGGGTTTTGTGGCAGTGCGGCAACAGCATCAGTGGCAGTGTGGGGTGGCGGTGGCAGTGGTGCAGTGGTGGTGGTGGCGGTGGTGGTGGCAGGGTGGGGGTGGAGTTGCCGGCGGTAGCGGTGGTGGTGATGGTTGCAATGCTGGCAAGGCGCTGCTCCTGCTCAAGGCGCTTCTCCTCCTCGACGCGTTTCACGTTGGCGAGACACTTCTCCTCCTCCTCCAGATTCTTCTCCTCAGGACACATCATCTCGAGATGATGCTTCTCATCAATGAAGTACTTCACTTGAATGAGGCGCTTCTTGAGGAGATAGTCTCGGAAGTACTTCTCATCTGTGCGGCACTTCGCCCTGGCAATGCGCTGCACCTCAAAGAGGCGCTCCTCTTCCATGGTGCATCTTTCTTTGCTAAGGTTCTTTTCCTGGAGATGCTTCATCCCGCTGACGTCCTTCAACTCCCCAATTATCCTCTGATCAAGCAAAGATAAGCAAAAGAACATTCAGACATGCACATGCAAGAAAACATTCATACCCACAGGCACGCAAACGTGGACGTGCACATAAACCCAAACAAAAAAACATACTCACACATGTATGTACAGATGCAGCCATCCACATTCAGTCATTCAAACTTGCTTAGTACACACTTGAATATACACTATCACCTGCTGTTAACACAATGCCTTATCCATCAATACTTGTATCACATTGTACGTGTAGTACTAACCCCTAAATATCCCAACTCCTATAGAATGAAAATACATGTCACATCCTCATATATCCCCATAAACCCCATGCATGCACTCAAGACTTTGCTCGATTGTGGCGGTTTCATAGCAATTGTTGGCAATAATCATCACTGGCAATAGTTTTCACAGAATGTCCCATTATAAATATCTGGAAGCCCAAACTCTGGACAAACTTCACTGCAGCGCCCATAGTTTGGAACTGGAATGGTAACTTCCAATCAAATCACAGACATAATTAATGTGACTGCCTGATATCATTCTGTCTTCATTGGTAATAAATGGCCACTTCAAGTGCCTGCATGAGCGGGACGGTGAAGAGATGCGGTGATGGTGTCGGGACATGGTGTTGCGATATGGAGAGGAGAAGTAGTGGAATGTTCTAGAGAGATGGTGTATTGTGATGGTATAGAGGCATGATGAGGCTCTAATATGGTGTATTGAATTGTGGTCGTGTAGTGTGATGAGAAGGTGATGGGGAGAGTTGGTGTCGTGATATTTTGGTGTGCTGGTGAGGTGACATGGTGTGCTCGTTGTCGAGAGAATGTCGTGTGTTTTAACCCCACAGACCCCATACACATCGTGCTCTCTTTTAGCCCCGCCCCCCTCCCAATACGTTCCATTCATTGGCTACCACATTCTGATAAGCTCCTCCCCCCTCCTCCCTCCTTAACTTGTATTTAAGAACTTGCATCTTGGAATCCCTGCCTCACTTGATACAGCAAATTCAGCTGTGACGGTCCCACCTGGGACGGAGACTTGTGTTGCCTCCGAATCGTCGTGATTTTTATTATTTTATTTTTATTAATTTTATTTCATTTTATATCTACGTGACTTTACCGAAATAACTAAGAGTATGAATCCTTGCAGTCACGAAAGCTTCAAATCTAGAACCATACACACCTTTGGGAGCGATTCTTGTAACTTTGGCCTGGGAAAGGGTCCACCTTATCCATAACGTCCCCCACGTGGTCGACTGGCACGCCGACTCCCGGGCTATGAAGAACAGAAAATGCATTCAAAGTACGAGTTATTAATTAGAGAACGAAGGACATGGAGTCTCACAGAACTAATTTTGAGATCCCAGTAATTACCACACAACAGGACCTGCTATTGAAAAATAGTCATCACATGGCAGTAAAACTTTACAAGTCATGTTTTTGTCGGCAATCTCAATTTTGGAGCTTTCGTGACTGGAGGAATTATTCTTTGGTTCTTTAGGTTAAGTTACGTATAAAGATAAAATAATAAATTAAATAATAGCATACTACGACGTTTCGATTGCAACACAAGCAATCATCATCAGGTATAAAATAAATAGCAACAAAAATCTAACCAGAAAACTATAGACAGACACACAAGCAGACAGACATCACAAAGACACGCAGAGAGAACACGTATTGGCAGAAAGAGAGAGGTCGTCTCTGTGACGAGGCCTTAAATATACAGAGGGGGCGGGGGCGGAGAGATCGTAAATTACATAAGCTTGAGACCCCAGTTTGAACAAAGATGGCAACAACTCAAATATAAACCCATCCTCTTTGCCACACTCGATCATTACGTCTTCCCATTACCACCAAGCCATGTCTACGAAAAGTAATTATCAAGGAGTCTCCTCCTCCGCATATAATCCATGTGATGCAGGTATCTGGGACTTACCCTCATATTCATCCAAGATCTCAGCCCACGTGATTTGTCTGTCCATGTTGTTGGGAACGAGTAGATTTTGTTTGAAGTTGGATGGCCTGGGGAGGTTGGAACAACGCTCAGATTTAGCAAATTTTGAATCACTCATCCTCCTAATTAATACATATTTGACCACTCATTGTATCAATCCAATCACTATCGTGACTATACTCTTAGGTTTTTTTCGGTAAAGTCACGTAGGTAAAAATAGATAAATAATAAAAAATAATTAATGATAAAATATAAATAATAATAGAAATAAAATAATATATCACGACGTTTCGGAGGCAACACAAGCTTCCTTCATCAGGTGTAAAAAGGCACAGCAAAATAACTGTAGTTAGGTGTAAAAAGGCAAAATAACTACAGTTATGTTACAGTTATTCTACAGTTATTTTGCTGTGCCTTTTTACACCTGATGAAGGAAGCTTGTGTTGCCTCCGAAACGTCGTGAGTTATTCTTTTTTATTCATATTATTATAAATATTGTAAAAGCTAATTTTTTTCCCTACGTGACTTTACCGAAAAAAAACCTAAGAGTATGATATGATTGAGATACAAAGCTTCAAAACTAAAACACTATCGTGACTTTTGTTGTTGCTGCTAATCCTACATAATGCAATGGCATAATATGACTTTGAGACCCCCCCCCACCTCCTACGCATTTCACAAGTAGTGACTAATTACATTTTCCATAAATATGCTAAATTCATCTGTTGATATGCAAATACCTTTGTCAAGGCGCCCTTCCCACTCTAACCCAGCTTAAATATACGCTGCCAAGCTTGGTGGTGTTCATTCAGACGCTGTCTTTTCGACAGCCCTATTCTTCACCTGAGGACGGCTGCTTGCGTTGTGGCCGAAACGTCGTGAGCATTGTATTTTATTATTTTATTTTTATCATTTTATTATTTTCTTTCTACGTGACTTTACCGATAGAATCAAGAAGACTATCGTGACTGTTGCTTTAAAAGCCCACTCACTCGCTTGTTTTCCCACTCATGTGTGCGCCGATCACTCACTCATCCACCCACACGAACATGTTTATTCCAACTGCCTATTCCATTAAACATAATCACCAGACTTAACAATGATATTTCACCTCTAATCCCGACATGCATGTTCATGTACAGCCCATTTGTATTAATCGACTGCTTGATAGAGGACCCATATGCCTTGTGGGTCATTAGGGTCATATGACCATACTTTAATTATTTGTTATAATACGAGCATGACGTCGTAGGTCACTTGATGTCAGAGGTACCACCCATGTGGCTGTGACATCACAGATTGGAGGCAACTATGGCAGTGGCTAGGGTCTGAACTTAAAGGCAGACTCCTCCTCATATGTTGAATAACATTCAATACATGTAATGTAGGGCACAATTGTACCAGCAATCAGAACACAATAATTGTATACATGTTATTAATATTCTATGAGATTTAAACGGATTAGTTAAGCTTGTTTTAAATGCTGACTCGCTTGGGGTCTAAACAACGACAGTAACAGCAACATTTCAGAGAATGCCAAGTATCCTATCTAACAGTTCTAATTAGAATTTTTAATTAAAGCTTTCGTGACTGCAGGGATTCATATTCTTGGTTCTTTCAGTGAAGTCACATAGAAGGGAAACAATAAAATAATAAAAATATAAAACAATAAAATTATCACGACGTTTCGACTGCAACACAAGCAATCGTCATCAGGTGTGAAATCCACAGCAAGAAAATTTGAAAAAGTGGCGTTTTTTTCTAATTTGATTGCTGAAAATTGAATTATGAACATATAAAAGTAATGAAGCTTTAGTTTGTGGTCGAAATGTAAAATCAACAGGGTCGCTCACCTCGTTGAGGATTCGCTCTCAAAAGGCTTCTTCTGCTGCTCCCTCGTGTGCATTCCTCTCGACTGTGGGTGGAGGCGTGGCTGTGACGTAACAGAGGTGACGTCACTAGGGCGAGGCTCCGCCCCCACGATCCCGGCTGGCGCATCACGTGGTGCAGTGCTGGTTGTGCGCGGGACCGGAAACAGAGGGCTTGGGTTCGACTTCAGACTCCGTGGTCTACACAGCGAGGGTGAGTGAATGGGTGAGTGGGTGAGAGATTGAGTGAGTGGGTGAGAGGGTGGGTGAGTGAATGGGTGAGTGGGTGAGAGATTAGGTGAGTGGGTGAGAGATTAGGTGAGTGGGTGAGAGATTGAGTGAGTGGGTGCGTGGGTGGGTGAGAGATTGAGTGAATGGGTGAGTGGGTGGGTGAGTGGGTGAGTGAGTGAGTGAGTGGGTGAGTGAGTGGGTGGGTGAGTGGGTGAGTGATGGGTGAGTGGGTGAGAGATTGAGTGAGTGGGTGAGTGAATGGGTGAGTGAATGGGTGAGTGGGTGAGTGAGTGGGTGAGTGGGTGAGTGAATGGGTGAGTGGGTAGTGAGTGGGTGAGTGAATGGGTGAGTGGGTGAGTGAATGGGTGAGTGGGTGGGTGAGTGAATGGGTGAGTGGGTGGGTGAGAGATTGAGTGTGTGGGTGAGAGATTGAGTGAGTGGGTGAGAGAGTGAGTGAGTGGGTGGGTGAGTGGGTGAGTGAGTGAGTGGGTGAGTGGGTGAGTGAGTGGNTGGGTGGACGAGTGAGTGGGTGAGTNGGTGAGTGGTGAGTGGGTGAGAGATTAGCGAGTGGGTGAGAGATTGAGTGAGTGGGTGAGAGATTGATTGAGTGGGTGTGAGTGAATAAGTGTGTGTGAGATTGAGTGCGTTAGAGCTTGAGTGAGTGTGGCAGAGTGAGTCAGTGAGTGTGTAGAATGAGACAGTGAGTTAGTGAGAGACAGTGAGTGAGTTAGTGAGAGTGAGAGACAGTGAGTGAGAGACAGTGAGTTAGTGAGAGACAGTGAGTTAGTGAGAGTTAGTGAGAGACAGTGACTTAGTGAGAGACAGTGACTTAGTGAGAGACAGTGAGTTAGTGATAGACATTGAGTTAGTGAGAAAGAGAGAGAGTGTGGCAGAGTGAGAGTGTGCAGTTCGTGTTTTGTCGAGAAAGTGTGGCGAGTGTGTGTGCGTTGTGTAGCTGTGTTTACATCGTGTACGTAGTGTTTGTAGTCTCAGTCTAAATTACGCTACAGAAATTCAACATTTGCACCCTTGCTTTGTGCTCTTTGATGTCGCCATTCCTGCGACGAGGACAGAAGGGAGGCCTGGCCGTTAGGCCTGCCATACACCTCGGCCTCAGGCTTCATATTCATTATTTTTTTATGTTTGTATAATTTGAATTATGAACTTGTATTCCATTCATTAAATTGCAAGCGTATAAACACCATCTTGTTGGTTTATTTACTATTAAATTAATGGTTTTCTTAATCTATGTAGTTATGTTTAAGTGAGTGAGGTGGTAGTACTAAGTGTGAATTTGAGTTACATGTAAATTATTGTGCAATGGATTTGTCTGTGTGCACCTAGCCTGGCACGGACAATATGGACTATGTTATTATTAAGTCGTGAAAGAGATTGTTTATTTGTTGTCTGTTATGTTTGTGTCAATTTACATATCTATATTATAGCTGTGTTAATTTGATGGGTGGTGGTGATGGATAGGTGCGAGTTTTAATTTAAATTAATAAAGATCTGCTTTGTTTTTAAAGATGACTGATCATACGTTATTGCAACCATATCCTTCCTTTAAAAAACACGGACGAGGAGACATTCACACACGAGTGTGCATGTGTTTCTACGAGTTTTAACGTTAATATACTTGCAGAACAATAAAGACCTGATATGTTAAAGATGATCTCCCTTATTGCTACAATGTTCATAGCGAACACGTGTGGAGGCGAGTTTCAGGTGAAGCATCTCCATCACACAAGTTTACCCTTACCTGGCAGCATCGTGGCAGTCCGCTGGTCACACTCACTACGTCACACTCACGAGCTGTAGGGGCGGGGCTCTGTCTGCTCAGTGGCGCTGTTTTCATTCATTTAGCACCACGAGCGGGGAGTCGCATCCCTGTAGTTCCCTGTTGTGGTGCCGCATTCATTACCACGTTGCCCTCAATTCTTTGTACGACACAAAATTATAACAATACACGAGTATACACTCCCATGTACACACACCCACACACGAGTGGGCATGCGCAGTGGTGTAGATACATACACAAATGTGCATTCACACCGCTTTGTACATACACACACGATGCCCTGAATTACGTTATACTTTTGAAAAAAAAAGCATTCAATTCTAATTCCTTCTGTTTCCACCCCAAAAGCTTGGAATTATTAATATTTAAATAGTGGCCCCATGTTTAATGAGTGTAGTGAAGACATTAGTTTAGTTTATTTAATTCCATTTGTTTGCATTTGCTACGGCACACTGTTTGAGATTATTCTTCCCATTTATGAAATCTCTAGAATCATTTACATTTTCTTCATAAACTTCCTTGCATTCAGTTATTCTCGCATGTAACGCTCCTCATATCTAACAAACCTAATCTCATGTGGCCATTGTGCTTAAGCCGAAGTAGGATTTTGCACATTTCCAATGGCCTGTAAACTGTGATCAAGTTATCGGCCTTACCTGTGAAATACAGTATAATATATTGTTGATCGAGATATACTTATACGAAGAGGTGCATGTTTCATATCGTGTTGATGTGGTTTTATGAATATGTTTAAGGACCTTTGTTGATCAGGGTGTGTCTAGACAACGAAGGTGAATTGTTATATTCGATCAATTAAAATTGTTACAATTGCCGTGGATACCCATCTGGATGGTATCGTTTGTAAGCGTTGTTTATTATATTGTAACGCAGCCATGATCGCATTTCAGTCTATAGCAGAAAGTCTCGTGTGTATTTAGACCTTTGTGTATTACAGTGCTGTGTGTACGAATGTGTTGACACATTTTCCACGTGTTTTCACGGTAAGTGCATTGAATGTGGAGGGTAACCAGCCCCTCGCAACAGTCCGGAGACCTCGAGGGCCGCTGTGATCGCTATGAGCATTCCCTCTGGAACATTGCTCACAGTTACCACAGCTTTACCGTCCGCCGATGCGGTAGGGGGTTGTTTTTACAGAACTTTACTCGTGGCAGGGGAATGCCAAACAACAGGGAGAGTGGCTCTTCTGAACAAAATAACGAAGGGGCATGGGACTGTGGCGGTGAGCTGTGGGAAGCTGTATGCCCCAGGCGAGGAGTGGTGGTTGCTCATGCCTACCCCGAAGGTGAACATCATTGCAGGGATGCAGGCAAGACCGATTAGTCATATGCCTTTCATAATATCCCGTAATAGAATCACACTGTGCTCGAATTAATGCATTGTGTATGTATCTATATGCGAACTGCGGGCTGCGGGATTTGAATGGCACAATAAATATAAAATAAATATGCTCAACAAGTTTTGATTAGGATTGTGCGGTTAATTGTTAATAAATACTGTAAATAGCTATTCCAATCCATTGAGATTGCACATTCAGCAAATTACAATGCGGCCACAATGCGATCCTAATAATTATAGTGCAATTCTAATCCCGCACCCCAGTACGCATATCCGTCCCTAGGTCCGCAAATATATATATATATATACATACATCCGAGTATAGTGGGATTATAATGTAGGAGGTCAGAGAAGGAATCTAACTTCGGTGGATGCATGAGCAACCACCACTCCTCGCCTCCCGTTGATTGGGAGGTGTGCCCACGGTAGCCTGGGGCTTAGCGCTTTCCACACCTTACGCCACGCTCCCACGCCCCCTTGATTCGTTTTTTTTTTCTCAGAAGAAGAGCCCCTGTTGTTTGGCATTCCCCATCCACGAGTAAAGTTCCGTGAAAAGAATCCGCTACCTCATCGGCGGTGACGGACGGTAACGCTGCGGTGGATGTGAGCAATGTCCTGGAGGGAAGTCTCGTAGCCACCACAGCGGCCCACGAGGCCTCTGAAAGTGAAATAATTTTCCGAGTTCCTTAACTGTTTGAAAAACGAATTAATAAAGATTTTTACGCGAGTTTTAACGTTAATATTGTTGCAGATCAATGAAGACCTGATTTGTTTTTAAAGATGACTGATCGTACATATGCTACCATTTCCTTCCTTGAAAAAACACGGACAAGTAGACATACGCGACACTAATGTGCATCCAAACACGACTGTTATATACAGCGTTGTACCATTCACACACGAGTGTGCATATACACCGGGTTTTACATACATACATGACCATACAACGCAGTGTAACAATACACAGCACGTGTATATATCACAAGGATTGCGTTCCACTGCGAAAACGCACGATATGACTGCAAACATTTAACACACATAGCGTACACGGTTATCATTTCCAGGTGAATGCACTCCATCACAGCATTCCCACCTGCCAGATGCTGCGTATACGCTGGTCAACCTCATCTCGTCACATCGACAGCTGAGGTACGGGCCTGTCTGCTCATGGCGTAGTTCTTCTTAGCACGACGGAGTCTCTCCAGAGTTCTGTGGGCCTGTCGAAGTGCTCTAAACGCACCATATTAATGCAATGTACCAATACAAAAACACGTCCAAATATAAAACACCTGCAACAAGAGTGCGACATACACAGACGCGTAGAAACACCACGAATGGCTACAATGCGTTATAATAAAAGATTTAATATGCGGCATGTAAGTACAAACGCATTGCTTACAACTAAACCCATCAGATGATATCAAATTTTATCGAAATATAAAAACCTCGTTTTCTAGAAACACCCCGCTCAACACGATGTCTTAAATATATTTATAAAACAAAAGCAGTACAGTATAAACTTGACATCTTATTCCAAATCAAGCTCGGACATCAATTGATACTTCAGACTGTATGTCCTTTATCATCCTCTAAACTTGCAGCAGTTTAGAGGACATTGGGGGTGAATATTAGCAAATTCACACGAAGCACGGAATTTGCATGGAGATCACTTTATTCCAAACGGAAGCTTACAATTATGCAGTGAGATTACATGCGTATTATGTTTGGAAGCTGTGCAGATATGCAATTGTTAATGTAAGAATTAACAATTGAATGCAAAGTCCATAATAGGCCAAGTTTAGAACAATAATTTGGATGCAGAGGGAAGTTATAAGGGGCTAAAATCAGACTTCAAGACCATTTCGAGAGGGATTTCACTGAGATAGACGCCGAACTCCTCGCTCTGCAGATACCCTTCTTCCACCGAGACCCAGCCTGGCGAGCACGATTGCTTGGCGACTGGTTGGCGGACTTCGCTTCGGGGAGAGTTCGTGGCGATCTCTTCAGACGGGTTACAGGGACATCGATACGCCGTGCATCAACAAGTGTCTTTGTTAGTGGATAAACTGTAATCGCGTGTGTAGTTCGACTTACCGTTACTGTCTCGGTTAGACGTTAGTGAGAGTTGCTTATTGGCGATTTGAGCCAGATATCCAAACAGCTTAGAGGGCGCCTTAACTCAACAACACCCGAGACTGTTACTCTGCTCTGATGAATCAGTCACATGGAGCAGAAGAACTCTCCACAGTGCCACGCACACACGGACGAGAAGCCATTCAATAGCTCGATGTGTGGAAAGGCATTTGCACGGAAATCACATCTTCACTGTCACCAAACAACAGACTCGGGCGAAATCCATTCAATTGTTCTGTGTGTGGGAAGGCATTTGCACGGGAATCACATCTTCACTATCACCAAGAAACACACTGGGGTGAGAAGCCATTCAATTGCTATGTGTGGGAAGGAATTTTCACAGAAAGCAAATCTTAACACACAAGAAAACACATTCGGATGATAAGCCGTTCAATTGATCGGTGTGCGGGAAGGCATTTGTAGAGAAATAAACTCTTAACAGACACCACAAAACACACGGGCGAGAAACCATTCAATTGTTCTGTGTGGTAAGGCATTTGCACGGGAATCACATCTTCACTGTCACCAGAAAACACACACGGGTGAGAAGCCATTCAAATGCTCTCTTTGTGGGAAGGCATTTTCACTTAAATCAAATCTTCACACTCACTAGAAAACACACACGGGTGAGAAGCCATTCAAGTGCTCTCTTTGTGGGAAGGCATTTTCACAGTCGGCAACACTTAACAATCACCAAAAACACACTCGGGTGAGAAGCCATTCAATTGCTCTGTGGGTGGGAAGGCATTTTCACTGAAACAAAATCTTCAAAGTCACCAGAAAACACACACGGGTGAAACGCCATTCAATTGCGCTGTGTGCGGGAAGGCATTTGCATGGAAATCAAATCTTCACACTCACCAGAAAACACACTTGGGTGAGAAGCAATTCAAATGCTCTACGAGGTAGAGGACAAGTTCACGGTCATCACCCCGAAACAAGCATCAGAAGATCTCCAATGATAGGGAAGTGAAATCAAAAGGTGAAATGCAAAGTGCTGCAATGAGTCCTGAAAAAAATCACTTTTCGAACCGATGCTGGTGGATCCTGAGAGATGGCTGAATGTATTGGATGTAATGAGTCCTGACGACAATTCTTCTTTTGACCCCATGCAGTTTTGATCCTGAGAGATGGCTGGATGTAGTGGAGTGGCTGGAGAGTCAAATGTATTGAGTACTGTTGCACTGTGTATATTCGTGTATCTTAAATATTTTTCCAGTGATTTCCAGTAACCCCTGCTAGTGATGTTGTGAATGCTTTTTAACGTGTTCCAATGAAAGCATTCCTTTTATGTTCTAGTAATTGGATCATCGGGGCTGTTAAATGGCTGGTGCTCATGGTAGGTGGTATGTGTTGTAATTTTCTCACAGCAAATGATGTGAGCGTGCTGTCTTGTTTATTCCAGACTCCGTCACGTTAAGGTGGTGCTTCGTAGTCCTATCGGATTACTTGTTGATGTGGTGTGATGTGCAGTGGTTGTGAGGTGGTTCAATTCCTGATTTTACTCTCGTGGTTTTGTTGAGCTAAAGTTGGAAAAGACTGATCACATCTTTGCCCAATATATATTTTAAAATTCCTTCATTTTCCTCATTGTTTAATAATAACTACTGATGATCGGTTTCAGGATGTATGTGGATTTCACTTTCGTTGTTCCTGTGTTTGATGGCTTTCACTTCAGGACGAATAGCTTCAATCGATAAGGACGTCAATGGGGAATGATAAATCGAGCTTTACTTGTTTGATTTTGAGAATATTTTTTAACTATTAAATTCCTGAAAGTAAAATAATTTGTCTCATTCCAGATCTGAGTTTCAGCCATATTTGTTTAAATGGGGGTCTCAAGTTTATGAAATTGATCATCTCAACATGCTTACAAAAATATGACGCGTAAAGTTTTACTGCCATGTGATGAATATTTCTCAATAGCAGGTCCTGTTGTGTGGTCAGAGGTAATTACAGGGACCTCAGAATTAGTTCTGTGAATCTTCATGTGCTTCGTTCTCTAATTCATTACTCGTCCTTTGAATGCATTTTCTGTTCTCCATAGACCGGGAGTCGTGGCGCCAGTCGACCACGTGGGGGGGACATTATGGATGAAGTGGACCCTTTCCCAGGCCAAAGCTACGAGCATCGCTCCCCAAAGGTGGCTATGGGATCTATGGGGGTCAAACACACCATATTCACTCCACACTAGCACACCATTTCACCACACCATTGCACCAAAACATCACCACACCATCTCTCCACGTCAACTTTCTCACACCACCACCAACTCAATAGACCATCATAGCGCCTCATAATGCGTCTATACCATCACAAGACACCATCTCTCCAGAACATTCCACAATTTCACCTCCATATCACAACACCATCTCTCGACACCATCACTCCATCTCTCCACCATCACGTGCTGCCATATCCCACTCGTGCAAGCACTTCAAGTTGCTATTTATTTAGCCAATGAAGACAGAATGATATCATGCAATCTCATGAATTCCGTCTGTGAGCTGATTGGAAGTTGCCATTCCAGTTGCCTACTATCGATGCTGCAGTAAAATGTGTCCAGATTATGGGCTTCCAGATCTTTACAATCGAACATTGTGGACATTTTTTTGCCCGTAATGATTGTTGCCAACAATGGCCATGAACTCGTCGCAGACTATCACAGCCTTAAGTACATTTATGGAACTTGTGAGAATATATGATGTAACATGTATTTTTTATAACATTAGGTGGTGTATATTCACGTGTTCTTGCATGTTTGCATGAGTAAATGTTCATGTTTGCATTCGTACATAGATGTGCGAGTATGCATTTTTGTTCGTGTACCTGCCCGTCCATGTTTGCGTGCCTGGGAGTATGAATTTTGTCCTGCGTGTGCATGTCTGAAA
>WFAB01001821.1:0-84625 GCA_018977245.1 Lethenteron camtschaticum | reverse complement strand
ACTCACTCCACACACCACACACACACACTCACACACCACTCACACACACACACACACACACTCACTCCATCCACGTGGCACGCGTAGAGCCCCCCCTCACGTAGAGCCCCCCACAGTGGCACTCACTGACACAGCACACACCACTCACTCACTCACACACCACTCACTCAGACCACACCTCACTCACTCAGACCACACCTCACTCACACACTCTACACACTCTCACTCCATCCACGTGGCACGTGTGGAGACCCCACTCACGTGGAACCCACCTCAGTGGCACTCACACTGACTCACTCACTCACACACCACTCACTCAGACCACACCACATTCACTCACACACCACTCACTCAGACCACACCACACTCACTCACACACCACTCACTCAGACCACACCTCACTCACTCAGACCACACCTCACTCACACACTCTACACACTCTCACTCCATCCACGTGGCACGTGTGGAGACCCCACTCACGTGGAACCCACCTCAGTGGCACTCACACTGATACAGCACTCACTTACACCACACTCACACCACACACTACACTCACACTCACTACACACTCACACTGATACCACTCACACACCGCACTGACACACCATACACACTCACACCCACACACTACACTCACACTCACTACACACTCACACTATTACAGCACTCACTTACACCACACTCACACCACACACTACACTCACACTCACTACATCACTCACACTGATACCACTCACACACCGCACTGACACCACCATACACACTCACACCACACACTACACTCCACTCACTACACACTCACACTGATACCGCACTCACTTACACCACACTCACACCACACACTACACTCACACTCACTACACACTCACACTGTCCATACCACTCACCACTACACACACACTCACACCGCACTGCACACACACACTCACTGAACACACGCACTCACACCACACTTCACACCACACCTACACTCACACCACACTCACACCACACCACACTCACACCACACTCACACTCACACCACACTCAACACCACACTCACTCACCCACACTCACACCACACCACACACACCTCACACTCACACCACACTCACACTCACACCACACTCACACCACACTCACTCACACTCACACTCACACCACCTCTCACTCACACCACCACTCACACCACACCACACTCACACCACCCACTCACACACTCCACACCACACTCCACACCACACTCACACCACACTACACACTAACCACACCCACCATCTCACACCACACTCACACCACTCTCCACACACTCACACTCACACCACTCTCACCTCACACCACACTCACACTCACAAACACACCACACTCACACAACACACCACACTCACACCACACCACACTCACACCACACACACACCACACTACACACACCACACTCAGCACTCACCACACCACAGCACTCACAGCACTCACACTCACACCACTCACCTCACACCACACTCACACCACCTCACACCTCACACCGCACTCACACTCACACTCACACTCCACCACTCAACACCACACTCACACCACACTCACACTCACACCACACTCCACACACTCACACCACACTGAGTGGTGTGTGCTGTGTCAGTGAGTGCCACTGACGTGGGCTCCACATGAGTGGTGTCTCTGCACGTGCCACGTGGATGGAGTGTGTGTGAGTGTGTGTGTGGTGTGAGTGGTGTGTGAGTGAGTGTCTGTGGTGTATGGTGTAAGTGAGTGGTGTGAGTGGTGTCAGTGTGAGTGCCACTGAGGGGGGCTCCAGGTGAGGGGTGTGTCTGCACGTGCCACGTGGATGGTGTGAGTGTGTAATGTGTAGTGAGTGTGTAGTGTAAGTGTGTGTGTGTGTATCAGTGTGAGTGCCACTGTGGGGGCTCCACGTGAGGGGTGTCTCTGCACGTGCCACGTGGATGTGTGAGTGTGTAATGTGTAGTGAGTGTGTAGTGTGTGTGTGTGTGTATCAGTGTGAGTGCCACTGAGGGGGCTCCACGTGAGGGGTGTCTCTGCACGTGCCACGTGGATGGTGTGAGTGTGTAATGTGTAGTGAGTGTGTAGTGTAAGTGTGTGTGTGTGTATCAGTGTGAGTGCCACTGAGGTGGGCTCCACGTGAGGGGTGTCTCTGCACGTGCCACGTGGATGGTCTCGCGAGGGAAGCGAAGCTCGTAGAGACTCAGCAGCTCCTGCAGCGCCCTCTCCTCCAGCTGCACACACAGAGACACACACACACACNGTGAGACTGAGACACACACACACACACNGACAGAGAGACACACACAGACACACAGACACACAGAGNCACACACAGTGAGACACACACAGATACAGAGACACACAGACACACACACACACAGTGAGACACACACAGAAATACACATAGATATACACGCACACACACACAGATACACACACACAGATACACACACACACACAGAGACACACACACAGAGACACACACACATAGACACACACAGATATACACATTATAGATATACACAGACACACACACAGAGATACACACACACAGAGATACACACACACAGAGACACACACAGACACACACAGACACACAGACACACACACGCACACACAGAGACACACAGACACACACGCAAACAGAGACACACACAGACACACAGAGAGACACACACAGACATGCAGGCACACAGACACGCAGACACATTAAAGATATACACAGACACACACCGACACACAGACACATCGACAGAACAAAGACAGAGGTCCCCGTGTAGCCTTAACAGACTGTCGGGGCAAGTGCTGTTCGCGAGCACCTCCCCGTGTCCCACCCCCGTGTCCACCCCCCCCACCCCCCGTGTCCCACCCCCCCCACCCCCGTGTCCCACCCCGTGTCCCACCCCCGTGTCCCACCCCCGTGTCCCACCCCGTGTCCCACCCCGTGTCCCACCCCCGTGTCCACCCCCCGTGTCCCACCCCCCGTGTCCCACCCCCGTGTCCCACCCCCGTGTCCCACCCCCGTGCCCCCCCCCGTGCCCCCCCCCCGTGCCCACCCCCCGTGTCCCACCCCCCGTGTCCCACCCCCCGTGTCCCACCCCCGTGCCCCCCCCGTGCCCCACCCCCGTGCCCCACCCCCGTGCCCACCCCCCGTGTCCCACCCCCGTGTCCCACCCCCCGTGTCCCACCCCCGTGTCCCACCCCCCCGTGTCCACCCCCGTGCCCCCCCCCCCGTGCCCCACCCCCGTGCCCCACCCCCGTGTCCACCCCCGTGTCCCACCCCCCGTGTCCCCCCCCGTGTCCCACCCCCCGTGTCCCCCCCCGTGTCCCACCCCCGTGTCCCACCCCCGTGTCCCACCCCGTGTCCCACCCCCCGTGCCCCCCCGTGTCCCACCCCGTGTCCCACCCCCCGTGTCCCACCCCCGTGTCCACCCCCGTGCCCCCCCCCCCGTGTCCCCCCCCGTGTCCCCCCCCGTGTCCCCCCCGTGTCCCCCCCCCGTGTCCCACCCCCCGTGTCCCACCCCGCCCACCCCCGTGTCCCACCCCCGTGTCCCACCCCCNGTGTCCCCCCCCCGTGTCCACCCCCCGTGTCCCACCTGTATGAGCTCCAGGGGTTTGTCCCGGTGGAGATCAACGCTCGCTCAGCCNTCAACTCCTCCTCCTGGATGGACACCAGCGAGCGGACGCGAGGGTGGGGGGGGTCACATGGGGGGGGTCACGTGGGGGGGGTCACGTGGGGGGGCACGTGGGGGCGATGACGGCCGCTGTCTCCCCCACCCCACGCGGTGGTGGTGGTGGTAGCTGGTGGTGGTGGTGTGGAGTGGCCTCGTTGTTGATGTTGTTGTGGTTGTTGTTGTCCGACTGTCTTGTCTCATGANGTCTCGCAGCGACGGGACGCTGTCCGAGACGCGGGGACAGACCTGTGGGTGGTGGGGGGGGGGGNTGGGGGGGGTGGGGGGGGAGACACGCGAGAAGTGATGCAGGAGAGGGTGTGTGAGTGTGGGTGTGTGTGTGAGTGTGGGGTGTGTGTGGGTGGGTGAGTGTGTGTGTGTGGAGTGGGTGTGTGTGTGAGTGTGGGTGTGTGTGGGAGTGGGTGTGTGTGTGAGTGTGGGTGTGTGTGGGGTGGTGAGTGTGTGTGTGTGGGAGTGGGTGTGTGTGTGAGTGTGGGTGTGTGTGGGAGTGGGTGTGTGTGTGAGTGTGGGTGTGTGTGGGTGGGTGAGTGTGTGTGTGTGGGAGTGGGTGGTGTGTGAGTGTGGGTGAGTGTGTGTGAGTGGGTGGGTGTGGGTGAGTGAGTGTGTGGGTGGGTGAGTGTGTGGTGGGTGGATGAGTGTGGGTGAGTGAGTGTGGGTGAGTGTGTGTGTGTGTGAGTGTGGTGGGTGTGTGAGTGTGTGGGGGTGTGTGAGTGTGGGTGGGTGGGTGAGTGTGGGTGGGTGAGTGTGTGTGGGTGGGTGGGTGTGTGTGGGTGGGTGGGTGTGTGTGGGTGAGTGTGAGTGAGTGTGAGTGAGTGTGTGTGTGTGTGGGTGAGTGTGGGTGGTGAGTGTGGGTGGGTGACCTCCTGCCAGCGGGCGTTCGACTCACTCCACACACCACACACACACACTCACACACCACTCACACCACACACACACACACACACTCACTCCATCCACGTGGCACGCGTAGAGCCCCCCCTCACGTAGAGCCCCCCACAGTGGCACTCACTGACACAGCACACACCACTCACTCACTCACACACCACTCACTCAGACCACACCTCACTCACTCAGACCACACCTCACTCACACACTCTACACACTCTCACTCCATCCACGTGGCACGTGTGGAGACCCCACTCACGTGGAACCCACCTCAGTGGCACTCACACTGACTCACTCACTCACACACCACTCACTCAGACCACACCACATTCACTCACACACCACTCACTCAGACCACACCACACTCACTCACACACCACTCACTCAGACCACACCTCACTCACTCAGACCACACCTCACTCACACACTCTACACACTCTCACTCCATCCACGTGGCACGTGTGGAGACCCCACTCACGTGGAACCCACCTCAGTGGCACTCACACTGATACAGCACTCACTTACACCACACTCACACCACACACTACACTCACACTCACTACACACTCACACTGATACCACTCACACACCGCACTGACACACCATACACACTCACACCACACACTACACTCACACTCACTACACACTCACACTATTACAGCACTCACTTACACCACACTCACACCACACACTACACTCACACTCACTACACACTCACACTGATACCACTCACACACCGCACTGACACACCATACACACTCACACCACACACTACACTCACACTCACTACACACTCACACTGATACCGCACTCACTTACACCACACTCACACCACACACTACACTCACACTCACTACACACTCACACTGATACCACTCACACACTCACCACTCACACTACACACTCACACCGCACTGACACACCATACACACTCACTGACACCACACTCACTCACACCACACTNACACTCACACCACACTNACACCACACTCACACCACACCACACTCACCACACCACACTCACACCACACTCACTCACACCACACTCACACCACACACACCACCTCACACACACCACACTCACACTCACACACACCACACTCACTCCACACACACACCACACACACCATACTCACCACACTCACACACACTCACACTCACACCACACTCACACCACACTCACAACACTCACACCACACTCACACCACACCACACCACACCCACACACCACACTCACACCACTCTCACACACACCACACCACTCCACACCACACTCACACTCACACCACACTCACACCACACCACACCACACTCACACTCACACCACACACACCACACTCACACCACACTCACACACANCACACTCACACACACTACACACTCACACCACACTCACACCACTCTCACACCACACTCACACTCACACCACACTCACACCACACCACACCACACACACTACACCACACTCACACCACACTCACACCACACTCACACCACACCACACTCACACCACACTCACACACTCTACACCCACTACACACTCTCACACCACACTCACACCACACCACACTCACACCACACTCACACCACACTCACACCACACTCACACACACCCACTCACACTCACACCACACTCACACCACACCACACTCACACACACCACACTCACACCACACCACACTCACTACACACTCACACCACACTCACACCACACCACACTCACACCACACTCACACCACACTCACACCACACTCACACTCACACCACACTCACACACCGCACTCACACACACTCACTCACACCACACTCACACACACACTCACACCACACTCACACACACTCACACACACACTCACACCACACTCACACACACCACACTCACACCACACCCACCACACACACTCACTCACCTCACACCCACTCACACCGCACTCACAACTCACACCACACTCACACCACACCACACTCACCACACACACCACACTCACTCACACCACACTCACTCCACACTCACACCACACCACCACACACTCACTCACACTCCACTCACACTCACACTCACACACACCACACTCCACTACACTCACACCACACTCACACTCACACCCACCACACTCACACACACACACACTCACTCACACTCACACCACCTCACACCACACTCACACCCACTCACACCACACTCACACCACACTCACACACACTCACACCCACACCACACTACACACCACACCACACCACACTCACACTCACTCACACTCACTCACACTCACACACACTCACACACACTCACACTCACACCACACTCACACCACACTCACACCCTCACCACACTCACACCACACTCACACACACTCACACCCACACTCACACACACTCACACCCTCACCACACTCACACCACACTCACACCACACTCACACACACCACACTCACACACACCACACTCACACTCACACCACACTCACACCCACACTCACACCACACCACACTCACACCCACACCACACACACCACACTCACACCGCACTCACACTCACACTCACACCACACTCACACCACACTCACACCACTCACACCACACTCACACTCACACCGTCACTCACACCACACTCACTCACACCACACTCACACCCACACCGCACTCACACTCACACCACACTCACACCACACACACACTCACTCACACCACACTCACACTCACACCACACTCACACCACACACACACTCCACTNACACCACACTCACACTCACACCACACTCACACACACCACACTCACACACACCACACTCACACTCACACCACTCTCACTCACACCACACTCACACACACCACACTCACACACACTCACACCACACTCCCACACTCACACCACACTCACACCACACTCACACCACACTCACACCACACTCACACTCACACCACTCTCACACCACACTCACACCACACTCACACCACTCTCACACTCACACCACTCTCACACCACACTCACACCACACTCACACTCACACCACACTCACACTCACACCACACTCACACNACACTCACACACACTCACACACACTCACACTCACACCACACTCACACCACACTCACACTCACACACACTCACACCACACTCACACTCACACCACACTCACACCACACTCACACTCACACCACACTCACACTCACACCGCACTCACACCGCACCCTCACACCACACTCACTCACACCACACTCACACCACACTCACACCACACCACACCACANTCACACCACACTCACACTCACACCACACACACACCACACACACACCACACTCACACTCACACCACACTCACTCACACTCACACACACTCACACCGCACTCACACCGCACTCACACCGCACTCACACCACACTCACACTCACACCGCACTCACTCCACACTCACACTCGCACCACACTCACACCACACTCACTCACACCACACTCACTCCACACTCACACTCACACCACACACACACTCCACTCACACTCCACTCACACTCACACTCACACCACACACACACTCCACTCACACTCACACCACACTCACACTCACACCCACCACACTCACACCACACACACACTCCACTCACACTCACACCACACTCACACCACACTCACACACACTCACACCACACCACACTCACACCACACTCACACCACACTCACACCCACACCACACTCACACCACACCCACACCACACTCACACTCACTCACTCACACTCACACCACACTCACACCACACTCACACCACACTCACACTCACACCCTCACCACACTCACACCACACTCACACCACACTCACACCACACTCACACCCTCACCACACTCACACTCACACCACACTCACACCACACTCACACCACACTCACACCCTCACCACACTCACACTCACACCACACTCACACCACACTCACACTCACACCACACTCACACTCACACCACACTCACACTCACACCCACACCCACACCACACACACCACACTCACACCGCACTCACACTCACACCACACTCACACCACACTCACACCACACCACACTCACACCACACTCACACCACACTCACACTCACACCACACTCACACCCTCACCACCACTCACACCACACTCACACCACACCACACTCACACCACACTCACACTCACACCACACTCCACACTCACACTCACACCCACACCACACACACACCACACTCACACCGCACTCACACTCACACCACACTCACTCACACTCACACCGCACTCACACCACACTCACTCACACCACACCACACACACCGCACTCACACTCACACCACACTCACACCACACACACACTCCACTCACACCACACTCACACTCACACCGCACTCACACCACACTCACTCACACCACACTCACACCCACACCGCACTCACACTCACACCACACTCACACCACACACACACTCCACNCACACCACACTCACACCACACTCACACCACACCACACCCACACCACACCACACTCACACCACACTCACACTCCACTCACACCACACTCACACCACACTCACACTCACACCACACTCACACCCTCACCACACTCACACCACACTCACACACACCACACTCACACCCACACCTCACACTCACACACACTCACTCACACTCACTCACACCTCACACCACACTCACACCACACTCACACCCTAGCCACCACACTCACACCACACTCACACCACACTCACACTCACACCACACTCACACTCACACCCACACCCACACCACACTCACACTCACCCCACACCACACACACACCACACTCACACCGCACTCACACTCACACCACACTCACACCACACTCACACCACTCACACCACTCACACCACACTCACACCACACTCACACTCACACCGCACTCACACCACACTCACTCACACCATACTCACACCCACACCGCACTCACACTCACACCACACTCACACCACTCTCACACCACACTCACACCCACACCACACTCACACCCACACCACACCCACACCACACTCACACCACACCACACCACACCACACTCACACACCACACTCACACCACANCACTCACACACACACTCACACCACACCACTCACACCACACCACACTCACCCACTCACACCCANACCACACTCACACCGCACTCACACTCACACCACACCACTCACACCACACTCACACCACACCACACCACACACACCACACTCACACACACACCACACTCACTGTCACACCACACTCACTCACACCACACTCACACACACACCACACTACACTCACACCACACTCACTCACACCACACTCACACCACACCACACTCACTCACACCGCACTCACACACACACTCACACCGCACTCACACCGCACTCACACCGCACTCACACTCACACACACCACACTCACACCACACTCACACCACACCACCACACCACACTCACACACTCCGCACTCACTGCGCACCACACTCACACGCTCACACCACTCTCACACCACACCACACCGCACTCACACCACACTCACACCGCACTCACTCACTCACACCACTCTCACACCACACCGCACTCACACCGCACTCACACTCACACACACCACACTCACACCACACTCACACCACACCGCACTCACACCGCACTCACACTACACTCACACCACACTCACTCACACCACACTCACACCACACTCACTCACACCACACTCACACCACACACACCACACTCACTCACACCACACTCACACTCACACTCCACTCACACCACACTCACACCCACTCCACACTCCACCCACCACCCACTCACACCACCACACTCACACCACACTCACACCACACTCACACTCACACCACACTCACACCACACTCACACCACTCTCACACCACACTCACACCACTCTCACACCACACTCACACCACACTCACACCACACTCACACCACACTCACACCACACACTCACACCACACTCACACTCACACCACACCACACTCACACCACACTCACACTCACACCACACTCACACTCACACCACACTCACACTCACCACACTCACACCCTCACACTCACACCACACTCACACCACACTCACACCACACTCACACCACACTCACACTCACACCACACTCACACTCACACCGCACTCACACCACACTCACTCACACCACACTCACANCACACTCACACCACACTCACACACACTCACACCACACCACACTCACACTCACACCACACTCACACCACACACACACCACACTACACTCACACCACACTCACACCACACTCACTCACACTCACACCGCACTCACACCGCACTCACACCGCACCCACTCACACCACACTCACACCACACTCACACTCGCACCACACTCACACCACACTCACTCACACCACACTCACTCCACACTCACACTCACACCACACACACACTCACTCACACTCCACTCACACTCACACTCACACCACACACACACTCCACTCACACTCACACCACACTCACACTCACACCCACCACACTCACACCACACCACACACTCCACTCACACTCACACCACACTCACACCACACTCACACCACACCACACTCACACCACACTCACACCACACTCACACCACACTCACACCCACACCACACTCACACCACACCCACACCACACTCACACTCCACTCACTCACACTCACACACACTCACACCACACTCACACTCACACCACACTCACACCACACTCACACCCTCACCACACTCACACCACACTCACACCCACACTCACACCACACCACACTCACACCCTCACCACACTCACACCACACTCACACCACACTCACACTCACACCACACTCACACTCACACCACACTCACACTCACACCACACTCACACCCACACTCACACCCACACCACACTCACACCCACACCACACACACCACACTCACACCGCACTCACACTCACACTCACACCACACTCACACCACACTCACACCACTCACACCACACTCACACTCACACCGCACTCACACCACACTCACTCACACCACACTCACACCCACACCGCACTCACACTCACACCACACTCACACCACACACACACTCACTCACACCACACTCACACTCACACCACACTCACACCACACACACACTCACTCACACCACACTCACACTCACACCACACTCACACCACACCACACTCACTCCACACACCACACTCACACTCACACCACTCTCACTCACACACACTCACACTCACACCACACTCACACCACACTCACACCACACCACACTCACCACACTCACACCACACTCACACCACACCACACCACACTCACACTCACACCACTCTCACACCACACTCACACCACACTCACACCACTCTCACACTCACACCACTCTCACACACACTCACACCACACTCACACTCACACCACACTCNCACACACCAGGCACTCACACACACTCACACACACTCACACCACTCACACACACTCACACCACACTCACACCACACCACACTCACACNACACTCACACTCACACCACACTCACACCACACCACACTCACACCACACTCACACTCACACCGCACTCACACCGACTCACACCACACTCACTCACACCACACTCACACCACACCACACCACACTCACACCACACTCACACTCACACCACACACACACCACACACACACCACACTCACACTCACACCACACTCACTCACACTCACACACACTCACACCGCACTCACACCGCACTCACACACTCACACCACACTCACACTCCACCGCACTCACTCACACTCACACTCGCACACACCACACCACACTCACTCACACCACACTCACTCACACTCACACTCACACACACACACACTCCACTCACACTCCACTCACACTCACACTCACACCACACCACACTCACTCACACTCACACCACACTCACACTCACACACCACACTCACACCACACACACACTCACTCACACTCACACCACACTCACACCACACTCACACCACACTCACACCACACACACTCACACCACACTCACACCACACTCACACCCACACCACACTCACACCACACCCACACCACACTCACACTCACTCACTACACTCACACCACACTCACACCACACTCACACCACACTCACACTCACACCCTCACCACACTCACACCACACTCACACCACACTCACACCACACTCACTCACACCACACTCACTCCACACTCACACTCACACCACACACACACTCCACTCACACTCACTCACACTCACACTCACACCACACACTCCACTCACACTCACACCACACTCACACNCACACCCACCACACTCACACCACACACACACTCACTCACACTCACACCACACTCACACCACACTCACACCACACCACACTCACACCACACTCACACCACACTCACACCACACTCACACCCACACCACACTCACACCACACCCACACCACACTCACACTCACTCACTCACACCACACTCACACCACACCACACTCACACCACACTCACACCCNCACCACACTCACACCACACTCACACCACACTCACACCACACTCACACACACTCACACCCTCACCACACTCACACCACACTCACACCACACCACACTCACACCACACTCACACTCACACCACACTCACACTCACACCACACTCACACCACACTCACACCACACCACACTCACACCACACCACACACACCACACTCACACCGCACTCACACCACACTCACACCACACTCACACCACACTCACACCACTCACACCACACTCACACTCACACCGCACTCACACCACACTCACTCACACCACACTCACACCCACACGCACCACACTCACACCACACTCACACCACACACACACTCCACTCACACCACACCACACTCACACCACACTCACACACACACACACTCCACTCACACACACCACACTCACACCACACTCACACCACACCACACTCACTCCACACACCACACTCACACTCACACCACACTCACACCACACTCACACTCACACCACACTCACACCACACTCACACCACACTCACACCACACCACACTCACACCACTCACACCACACTCACACCACACTCACACCACACTCACACCACACCACTCTCACACCACACTCACACCACACTCACACCACTCTCACACTCACACCACTCTCACACCACACTCACACCACACTCACACCACACCACACNCACACTCACANCACACACTCACACCACACTCACACCACACTCACACACACTCACACCACACCACACTCACACCACACTCACACTCACACCACACTCACACCACACCACACCACACCACACTCACACCACACTCACACTCACACCACACTCACACTCACACCGCACTCACACCGCACTCACACCACACTCACTCACACCACACTCACACCACACTCACACCACACCACACCACACTCACACCACACTCACACTCACACCACACACACACCACACACACACCACACTCACACTCACACCACACCACACTCACACACACTCACACCGCACTCACACCGCACTCACACCGCACTCACACCACACTCACACTCACACCGCACTCACTCACACTCACACTCGCACCACACTCACACCACACTCACTCACACCACACTCACTCCACACTCACACCACACCACACACACACTCCACCACACTCCACTCACACCACACTCACACCACACCACACTCACTCACACTCACACCACACCACACTCACACCCACCACACTCACACCACACACACACTCCACTCACACCACACCACACTCACACCACACTCACACACACTCACACCACACACACTCACACCACACTCACACCACACTCACACCCACCAACCACACTCACACCACACCACACCACACTCACACTCACTCACTCACACTCACACCACACTCACACCACACTCACACCACACTCACACCACACCCTCACCACACTCACACCACACTCACACCACACTCACACCACACTCACACCCTCACCACACTCACACTCACACCACACTCACACACACTCACACCACACTCACACCCCACCACACCACACTCACACCACACTCACACCACACTCACACTCACACCACACCACACTCACACCACACTCACACCACACCACACCACACCCACACACCACACTCACACCGCACTCACACTCACACCACACTCACACCACACTCACACCACACCACACTCACACCCACTCACACCACACCACACTCCACCACACTCACACCCTCACACCACACCACACTCACACCACACCACACTCACACCACACCACACTCACACCACACTCACACTCACACTCACACCACACACACACACACCACACTCACACCGCACTCACACTCACACCACACTCACACCACCACACTCACACCGCACTCACACCACACTCACTCACACCACACTCACACCACACCGCACTCACACTCACACCCACTCACACCACACACACACTCCACTCACACCACACTCACACTCACACCGCACTCACACACACTCACTCACACCACACTCACACCACACCGCACCACACTCACACCACACTCACACCACACACACACTCCACTCACACCACACTCACACCACACTCACACCACACCACACCCACACCACACCACACTCACACCACACTCACACTCACTCACACCACACTCACACCACACTCACACTCACACCACACTCACACCCTCACCACACTCACACCACACTCACACCACACCCACTCACACCACACTCACTCTCACACCACTCACTCCCCACACACACCACACTCACTCACACTCACACCACACCACACACCACACTCACACACTCACACCACACTCACACCACACCACACTCACACCACACCACACCCACACCACACTCACACTCACCCACACCACACCACACCACACTCACACCGCACTCACACCACACCACACTCACACCACACTCACACCACTCACACNACTCACACCACACCACACCACTCACACCGCACTCACACCACACTCACTCACACCATACTCACACCACACCGCACCACACCACACCACACTCACACCACTCTCACACCACACTCACACCACACCACACTCACACCACACCACACCCACACCACACTCACACCACACCACACCACACCACACTCACACACCACACTCACTCACACCACACTCACACACACCACACTCACACCACACTCACACACCACACTCACACCACACTCACACACACACACTCACACCGCACTCACACTCACACCACACTCACACCACACTCACACCACACTCACACCACACACCACCACACCACACCACACCACACTCACTCACACCACACTCACTCACACCACACTCACACCACACACACTACACTCACACCACACCANACCACACTCACCCACACCACACTCACTCACACCGCACTCACANCACACACCACACCGCACTCACACCGCACTCACACCGCACTCACACTCACACACACCACACTCACACCACACTCACACCACACCANCACACCACACTCACACCGCACTCACACCACACCACACTCACACCACTCTCACACCACACCACACCGCACTCACACCACACTCACACCGCACTCACTCACTCACACCACTCTCACACCACACCGCACTCACACCGCACTCACACTCACCACACACCACACTCACACCACACTCACACCACACCGCACTCACACCACTCACACCACACTCACACTCACACCACACTCACTCACACCACACCACACTCCACCACACCACACCACACTCACACCGCACTCACACCACACTCACTCACACCACACTCACACCACACCGCACTCACACTCACACCACACTCACACCACACACACACTCACTCACACCACACTCACACCACACTCACACACACCACACCCACACCACACCACACTCACACCACACTCACACCACACTCACACTCCACCACACCCACTCACACCACACTCACACCACANCCACTCACACACTCACACACACCCACTCACACACACTCACTCACANCACACCACACTCACTCACACTCACACCACACTCACACCACACTCACACCACACTCACACCCTCACCACACTCACACCACACTCACACCACACTCACACTCACACACACTCACACCACACCACACCACACTCACACCACACTCACACCCACANCCACACCACACTCACANCGCACTCACACTCACACCACACCACACCACACTCACACCACTCACACCACTCACACCACACTCACACCATACTCACACCACACCCTCTCACACCACACCACTCTCACACCACACTCACACCCACACCACACTCACACCCACTCACACCACACTCACACCACACCACACCCACACCACACCACACCCACTCACACCACACTCACACCACACCACACCACACCACACCACACCACACCACACCACACTCACACCACACTCACACCCACACACACACACACACCACACTCACACCACACACACCACTCACACCACACTCACACCATACTCACACTCACACCACACACACCACACTCACACCACACCACACTACACTCACACCACACTCACACCACACCACACTCACTCACACCGCACTCACACCACACTCACCACACCGCACTCACACCGCACTCACACTCACNCACACCACACTCACACCACACTCACACCACACCANCACACCACACTCACACACTNCGCACTCACTGCGCACCACACTCACACCACACCACACCACTCACACCACACTCACACCATACCACACTCACACCACACACACCACTCTCACACACACCACACCGCACTCACACCACACTCACACCGCACTCACTCACACACCACTCTCACACCACACCCACTCACACCGCACTCACACTCACACACACCACACTCACACCACACTCACACCACACTCACACCGCACCACACCCGCACTCACACACACCACACCCACCACACCCACACACACTCACTCCACACCACACTCACACCACACACACCACACTCACNCCACACACTCACACCACACTCACACTCACACACACTCACACACACTACACTCACACCGCACCACACCCACTCCACACTCACTCACACACCACACTCACACACCACACTCACTCACACACCACACACACTCACACACACACACACACTCACACTCACACCGCACTCACACACACCACACACCACACCACACTCACACCACATTCACACANCACACCACATTCACACACCACACTCACTCACACCACACTCACACACACCACACTCACACCACACACACTCACACCCACTCACACCACACCTCACACCACACTCTCACCACACCCACANTCACACCTCACACCACACTTACTCCACCACACACACACACCACACTCACACCACACCACACCACACTCACACACACACTCACCACCCAAAATCTTCTAAGGCTTCGTGTTGAACTGGGGATGGAAGGTGGCCGGGTGGGACACTGCTGGGTATGTGAATGAGACAGACAGATGGGGTGGCCAGGAAACAATCCGTTTAATAATAACGTTATAATAACATTATAACATAATAATTAGACTATTATATTATACTATTATCTTTTAAAATCCCAAACGATTACAATGCTGACGACCAAATAACGCGCACAGCCCCCCCCCCCCCCCCTTGCGGAGTGCTTGTCTAGAGGTCGGGGTTAGAGGTCAGGGTTAGAGGGTCGTGGCTCAGGGTTAGAGGTCAGGGGTTAGAGGTCGGGGCTCAGGATTAGAGGTCAGAGGTTAGAGGGTCGGGGCTCAGGGTTAGAGGGTCGGGGTTCAGGGTTAGAGGTCAGAGGTTAGAGGGTCGTGGCTCAGGGTTAGAGGGTCGGGTTCAGGGTTAGAGGTCAGGGTTAGAGGGTCGTGGCTCANGGTTAGAGGGTCGGGGCTCAGGGTAGAGTGCCACAGCCCAGGGCGAAGAGTCGGGGGTCCATGTCAAGGGTTGGGGGTCTATGTCAAGGGTTGGGCTTACAAGGCAAGGGGGTTCAGGGCCGGGGCTGACTGTTGTGGCCGGCGAGGCAAAGTTCCCCTCCAAGCTCGGGGCTACCCCAGCGGCTCAGAACGAAAGGCCGACACGGAGAGAGACCGAGAGGGCAGGTCACTCCACTGCTGGGTGCGGAAAGTCCACGGTGCCACGGAGGGGAGCGAGAGAGAGACGTGTAAACTACACACTGTGTAGGTGCGGGATGGAACCCGTGAGCTCCTGCGTACCAGGCGATGTAGTTAACATCTCCTGGCCACTGTGGGTCATAATGGCCGTGTCCGAGACACCAATAGACTGCACTGCTGAGATCTTGGGATTAGATTCATTCAGAGAGCAGTCTCTGTTCGAATCCGTGGTGTCCAAGTCTTGAGTGAGTCTGGGTCTATATGCGTGAGTCTTTGGGGAGTCTCTCAGTGAGTCTCCGAGTCTGCGGTGAGTCTCCGACTGAGTCTCCGACTGAGTCTCCAGCGTGTCTGAGTGAGTCTGGGTCTCTGCGCGAGTCTTTGGGAGTCTCAGTGAGTCTCTGAGTCTCCGACTGAGTCTCCGAGTGAGTCTCTGAGTCTCCGACTGAGTCTGGGTCTCTGCGCGAGTCTTTGGGGAGTCTCTCAGTGAGTCTCTGAGTCTCCGAGTGAGTCTCCGAGTGAGTCTCCGAGTGAGTCTCCGACTGAGTCTCCGACTGAGTCTCCGACTGAGTCTCCGACTGATCTCGGGCTCATCTCTCCCCATGTCTCCGTGCGCCCCCCAAACGCTCCTCCTCCTCATGCCGCCTTCATGGCCTCCGTGCTTTGCTTCTGTGCCTCATCCTTGAGCTGAGCCTTTTTCTCCAGGTTCCAGCCACTCAGAGACTCGTTCCTCTTCGCCGCCTGCGACCCACACAAACACACAAACACACACAGACACAAACACACAGACACACAAACACACAAACACACAAATGTCCCAGTCTGTCGTGCAGACTTTACCGGAAGCGTCGGAGGCCAAGTGCGGCCCGGAGTGCAAAGGTTCGATTTAAAGCTTTGGTGACTGCAGGGATTCATCATCTTCTTGGTTCTTTCGGTAAAGTCATCACGTAGAATGGAAATAATAAAATAATAAAAATAAACATAATTAAGTTTTATTTTTATTATTTTATTATTTCCATTCTACGTGACTTTACCGAAAGAACAAGAAGGTCTCTCATAGATTGAAATGTTAAAGTCTCTACCCATAGACGCCAATGTTAAAGTCTCTCATAGACGCCAATGTTAAAGTCTCCCATAGAGTCCAATGTTAAAGTCTCCCATAGACTTCAATGTTAAAGTCTCCCATAGACTCCAATGTTAAAGTCTCCCATAGACTCCCATGTTAAAGTCTCCCATAGACTCCAATGTTAAAGTCTCCATAGACTTCTATGTTAAAGTCTCCCATAGACTCCAATGTTAATGTCTGCCATAGATTTCGATTTAAAGCTTCTTTGGCGACTGCAGGGAGTCATCTTCTTGGTTCTTTCGGTAAAGTCACGTAGAATGGAAATTATAAAATAATAAAAATAAAACAATGACAGAACCTGTTCTTCACCTGAGGACGAAACGTCGTGAGAATTATTTTATTATGTTTTGAATTTTATTATTTTATTATTTCCATTCTACGTGACTTTACCGAAAGAACCAAGAAGAAGTGCAAAGGTGGTTGGGTTGTTGGTGGTCACGTGGTGGTGGTGGTCACGTGGTGGTGGTGGTATCTGGTTACCTTCTTGCCAGAGATGACCATGAAGAGACAGCCCACGAGGGTGAACCCGATCATGATGTAGCAGCCACGGATTCGCAGCTTGTTCCGGGCAGCCTCGATCATCTCCACGCTGAGCACACGACCACAAAGTGCCGTTAGTAGTGGCGAGCAAAGCCGCTGTGATGATAGCGATGACATCGGTGATAGTGATGACATTGGTGATGATGATAGTGATGACATCGGTGATGATGATAGTGATGATATCGGTGATGATGATAGTGATGATATCGGTGATGATGATAGTGATGATATCGGTGATGATGATAGTGATGATATCGGTGATGATGATAGTGATGATATCGGTGATGATGATAGTGATGATATCGGTGATGATGATAGTGATGATATCGGTGATGATGATAGTGATGATATCGGTGATGATGATAGTGATGATATCGGTGATGATGATAGTGATGATATCGGTGATGATGATAGTGATGACATCGGTGATGATGATAGTGATGACATCGGTGATGATGATAGTGATGATATCGGTGATGATGATAGTGATGACATCGGTGATGATGATAGTGATGATATCGGTGATGATGATAGTGATGATATCGGTGATGATGATAGTGATGATATCGGTGATGATGATAGTGATGATATCGGTGATGATGATAGTGATGATATCGGTGATGATGATAGTGATGATATCGGTGATGATGATAGTGATGATATCGGTGATGATGATAGTGATGATATCGGTGATGATGATAGTGATGATATCGGTGATGATGATAGTGATGATATCGGTGATGATGATATCGGTGATGATGATGATGATGATAGTGATGACAATGATGATAGTGATGATAGCAGTGATAATGATGATAGTGATGACAATGATGATAATGATAGTGATATTGGTGAAGAACAGAGCTGTCGGAAAGACAGCGTCTGAATGAAAGAACTATGGGTGAGAAGGTTGGAGAAAGGGGAGCTGCAGAGGGATATTGATGGGATGGGGGGGTTAGTCAGAGACAAGGCAAGCGACAGTCCCAGAGTGAAGGGTGCCTCATTGTGGATGTCTAATCGGGGTCCATCATATTGTGGAGGGCTTCAATGGAAGTGGCTGCTCTAATTATAACAACGTGTCGCGGGAGTTGTCACACATCAACTCAACACGACCCATAATCGGGTGCTGCCCCTTGGTGTGTCGTCCGTTGGGCTCCTTACGGTGTAACCAATAAAAGTTGCCCTTCTCACATCCTTGTCGTCAGAGTCATTACAATCGTGGCGGTGAGCGTGTCGGTGAGCGTGTCGGTGAGCGTGTCGGTGAGCGTGTCGGTGAGCGTGGTGATGATGGTGGTGATGATGATGGTGTGATGGTGATGATGGTGATGATCGTGGTGATGATCGTGTTGATGACCGTATCGATGATGATCGTGATGATGGTGATAATGACAGTGATGACGACGATAATGACGACGGGGTCGGTGAGGTCACCACTCACGTGACGGTCTCCGGGATATCATCCTCCTTCTTGAACCGCCCCGACCACAGCAGCAGCCTCCTGTCCATCGCCGTGGGCCGGTAGCCGGGGACACGGAACTGTGCCGTGGCTACGATGGGAGGCGAGCGGAGAGGGGGGGAGGCAGAATGAGTCACAAACTAAAGCAAGACTCGACTTTGCCACGAAGCGCCAATCTCGTCAGAAGCGACTTGGCCCATCATAAATGACAGCGGCTCAGCCAAGTGGCCGATGTCATCGTCACGTGGACATTTATAGCAGCAGACAAATAGTCTACACGCATGGAGACACAGACACCTATAGACACACAGAGATCCACAGAGATCCAGACCCACAGACACCTATAGACCCACAGAGATCCATACCCACAGACACCTATAGACACACATAGACCCACAGACACCTATAGACACACAGAGATCCATATAGACCAACACGAACCCATAGACACCCACCAAAACCCAGAGATCCACAGACACCTATAGACACGTATAGACCCACAGAGATCCATAGACCCACAGACACCTATAGACACACATAGACCCACAGAGATCCATAGACCCACAGACACCTATAGACACACATAGACCCACAGAGATCCATAGACCCACAGACACCTATAGACACACATAGACCCACAGAGATCCATAGACCCACAGACACCTATAGACACACATAGACCCACAGAGATCCATAGACCCATAGACACACATAGACCCACAGAGATCCATAGACCCATAGACACCTATAGACACACATAGACCCATAAACACCTATAGACACACATAGACCCATAGACACCCACCAAAACCCAGAGATCCACAGACCCCCACAGACACCTATAGACACACACATAGACCCACACAGATCCATATAGACCAACAAAGACCCATAGACACCCACCAAAACCCAGAGATCCACAGACCCCCACAGAGACCCATACTAAAACTAAACTATGTTTTTTGTTAGCAGGTGGTCAGGCACCCGCTGAGCTGCTGGTGTAGAGCTCTTTAATCATAAGCCACCTGGCCATCACTAATGACAGCAGCTTAACCAAGAGGCTTATCAAATTGAAATGTGTAGCAGCCAAATACTCTCAATGCGCGGTGACGTTGATTCTGAGCCGGGGGAAAATCCACGCAGAGACCACCACAGGGAGAGAGACGCAGACTCCAATATATACAGCAGCAGGCGTCAGGATCGAACCCACGACCTCCTGTATACCAGGTGAGGTAATTAATATTGAACCCACGGCCTCCTGTACACCAGGCGAGGTAGTTAACATTTCAACATCGAACCCACGGCCTCCTGTACACCAGGCGAGGTAGTTAACATTTCAACATCGAACCCACGGCCTCCTGTACACCAGGCGAGGTAGTTAACATTTCAACATCGAACCCACGGCCTCCTGTACACCAGGCGAGGTAGTTAACATCGAACCCACGACCTCCTGTACACCAGGCGAGGTAGTCAACATCTCAGCATCGAACCCACGACCTCCTGTACACCAGGCGAGGTAGTTAACATTTCAACATCGAAACCACGACCTCCTGGATACCAGACGAGGTAGTCAACATCTCAACATTGAACTCACGGCCTCCTGTACACCATGCGGGGTGGTCAACATCTCGCCACCGCAGCACCTACACACAGACCCTGCAGTTGCCATGGGTTGACCGACTGAGATGACCGGTAGATGCACCACCTGTAAACCCCCTACTGTGCCAACTCGCTGCGTTTTAGCTGCCCGGCGTTTCGCTTGAGAGATCATCTCTGCCCGGTGCCTTTCCTGGTCTCAGACTCTGGATCGCCTTCAGTACTTCCTCAACAGATGGCACCTCAGCCAACCAAACTCGACAGTGAGATGCCCCTGTAGTTGTTACAGTCTGTGCGGTCCCCTTTCTTAAAATGGGACCACCAGGGCATCCTTCAAATCCTGCAGAACCTGTCCAGTGGTCCAGACGACTATCATTATGTCACTTAGGGCAGTCTGCACACAAACGCCACCCTCCCTCAGCAGGTCACCTGGGAGACCATCTCTGCCCGCGGGCTTCACCTGGTCTCAGACTCCAGATCGCCCTTTGCACTTCCTGCAGTGCATCATGTACAATCTACAGTGTAGTATATAATGTAGTGTATCATGTATAATCTACAATGTAGTATATAATGTAGTGCATCATGTATCATCTAGTGTAGTATATAATGTAGTGTATCATGTACAATCTAGTAAATAATGTGTTGTATATAATGTAGTGGAGTAGTTCTTGAATTTTGTTGTTGTATTCTATTTTGTCCATGATGACAGTGACTCAACGATGGCAGCTATACAAAAATAAAAAAATAACCCGTAAAAACAAAGTTTTTCACTATAAATCCTTTATATGCATGGCGGCTAGAGTCCTCTCGTCCTCTGGCTTGAGATGGCTGCCACCATTAAGCAATTGGTAATTAAATAAAAAAAAATTTAAAAAGTGTTAAATTTTGGAAAAAATTTCACGAAAAGAAATTGTCACGCACAACGAGTCTGTGTGCAAAATGTCAGCTCGATTTGATCACGGGAAGTGAGTTAAAAAACGACTGAAAGATTTGCACGGTCGTAAGCAAGCAAGCGAACTTAATATAAAGGATTTAATAAGATATAACCCGTAAAAAAAAGTTTTTCACTCTACCTTTATATGCGTGGCGGCTAGAGTCATCTTGTCCTCTGGCTTGAGATGGCGCCACCTATGGGTCAGATGATTGTCTACCAGTATTAAGTAATTGGTAATTAAATATTTTTTTTTTCCCTAAACAGTGTGAAATTTTGGAAAAAAATTTTCATGAACATTAATTGTCTCGCACAACGAGTCTGTGTGCAAAATGTCAGCTCAATTGGATCACGGGAAGTGGGTTAAAAAACGACCAAAAGGTTTGCACGGTCGTAAGCAAGCAAGCACGCAAGCAAGCGAACTTAATATAAAGGATTTAAAAAGAGACCCACCAACAGCCTCATCATTAAAACCAACAAAATAATTTCTGATTCAACCGCATTAATTGATCAAATCAAACAGTTCTCGTTGAAACCTTCTGCAGCCAGGCCACCAAGATTATACGGCTTGCCAAAGATACATAAAGAAGATACACCTCTTCGTCCCATCGTCTCTACTATCAACTCCCCCACCAACAAACTGGCTCGTTTTTTGTCTAAAACCCTACGACCTTTCACTGGAAAAACCACCTCTGCGGTACTAAACTCTACTGACCTGGTATCGACAATCAAGGGAATTTCCCTGTCCCCAGACGACCTGCTTGTCAGTTTTGATGTGGTTTCCTTATTCACCAAAGTTCCTGTACCAGACACCATCGCAATCATTCAAGACTTGGTTCATCAAGGACTGAATACTGGGTACCCCCCCTCGTGAGACACTGCTTAACCAATACATACTTCACCTGGAATGGAACTTTCTACAAACTGAGGGCACCCCAATGGGCTCCCCCTATCTCCGGTTGTAGCCAACGTTTTCATGGAGAAATTTGAGACTGACGCCATCCAGACTGCCACTCTACGCCCGACCTTATGGAAGAGGTACGTAGATGACACTTTTGTCATCTGGCCACATGACCGGCCTGCTCTAGACCAATTCCTCGACCACATCAATTCCATACACCCAGCCATCAGATTCACCATGGAAGTCGAAAAAGATGGCAAGCTACCCTTTTTGGATGTCCTAATTAAAAGGAGACCTGATGGTTCAATGAGCCACTCTGTCTACAGGAAAGCCACCCATACGGATGCTTACCTAAAACCGGATTCCCACCACCATCCATCCCAGAAGAATTCCCTCATCAAGACTCTATACCATAGAGCCCAATGCATCTCCGACCAGGAACACATTGCCAGTGAACTCAAACACGTACGCCAAGCTCTTAAGGCTAATGGTTACTCCGACTACACAATCCGCAAAGCCATCACTCCAACCATCAAGAAGAATCCTGTTGAGGAGCCTTTCAAAACCATCACCTTACCCTACATTGCTGGGGTCACAAAAAAGATCTCCAAAATCCTGATAAAACACAAGATCCAGGTCCGATTCAACACATTACATAAAATCCGTGATCTGGTCCCGTCTGTAAAAGATGTGGTTCCAGACATACAGTACCCTGGCGTCTACAAACTAAGTTGCCTCTGTGGTAGCAGTTACATTGGAGAAACTAAACGACATGTCTCGGACCGCATCCGTGAACATGAACCTGAAACACGGTAGGACAAACACCTCAGCCGTGGCAGATCACTGTTACAACTCAGTGGGCTCACATGACATTGACTTCTCCAAGACAGAGGTTCTCTGCAAGCCATCTGGCTACCATGAGAGATTCGTTCATGAGGTGATCCACATATACAAACACAGAGACAATTTCAACCGAGAAGATGGATTCTGGCTCAGCAATCATTGGAAGGACGTAATAAACCATTTCGGATCTTAACTGATTGTGTTCACGTTTACGGTGACTTTCAGACCGCGTTCCACTCACTGGCATTGTATTCTCCGCAGGGAATGGATTCTTTGCTCCGCTGCAAGTCTCCTACCACCGCTCTCCCATTGACATATTTCGTTGCTTCCTCTTAGTATCTTTCACGCGCCGGTCAATGGTACAGTGTATAATAATAAATAGTATACAATGTAATGTTTAATACAATGTATAAGGTAATATATAGTATCGTAATTGTCGTGAATATACAACAGTGTGGTATACAGTAGGGTGGGTAGAATAATACATAGTGTATAGTAATACAGTATATAATTTAATGTTGGGTTTGTCTATGGCAGTATATAGTATGGGGTAGACCCGTGTGATGCAAGAGAAAAANGTTTAGCTGGAAGCATATTATATTTTTTGCGACATAGAATTGTAATGTATTACTTACTGTTAGTAGCTCAGCTTATTGGAGGGTATATTTAGTATACTGATGATACTACGTAGTTTATACTTTAGTTGTTTACGTGGTTTAGTTACTGCAGCTACATACTATTAACATTCCTTCCCTTTATTAATGCTACCCCTATCCCTCCCTTTGATGCTGCTAATCCTGCATACTGCACGGGCATAATATGACTTTTAAACCCCCTGCCCACCTCCTACGCATTCCACAAGTAGTACTAATCCCATATCTGCATTTCCCATAAATATGCTAAATTCCTCTTGATATGCAAATTATTTGTCAAGGCGCTCTCCCTCTCCAACCCGGCTTAAATAGACGCTGCCAAGCTTGGTGGTGTTCATTCAGACGCTGTCTTTCTGACAGACCTGTTCTTCACCTGAGGACGGCTGCTTGCGTTGTGGCCGAAACGTCGTGAGAATTGTATTTATTATGTTTTATTTTTATTATTTCCCTTCTACGTGACTTTACCGAAAGAACCAAGAAGATGAATCCCTGCAGTCATGAAAGCTTTAAATCGAAAATACTACTAATACAATAATACGTGACATACTACTACTAAGTTATAATAAAATCACTATTACTAAGTTATAATAAAGTCACACTACTAAGTTACAACAATAACGAAGTTACGCTAAGTCATAACAAGTGTTATGTTATTAACAATTGTGATGTTATGATAGTGTGTTATATTGTGAGTTTTTGTTATAGTGGTATAATGTGATTGTGTTATAGTGTAATAGTGTGATTGTGTGTTTGTGAGANTGACAAGTTAAAGTGTTATAATGTAATAGTGTGTGTTTGTGTGATTGTGAGATTGTTAACAAGTTATAATGTAATAAAGTGTGAGTGTAATTGTGTTATTGTTAACAATATAATGTTATTGTGTTAAAGTGTCATTGTGAGTTTGTTGACAAGTTATAATGTTAGCGTGTAATAGTGTGTTTGTGTGATTGTGTTATTGTTAACAAGTTATAATGTTAGTGTTAGTGTGTAATTGTGAGTTTGTTGTTATAATGTTAGTGTGTAATAGTGTTTGTGTGATTGTGTTATTGTTAACAAGTTATAATGTTAGTGTAAGTGTGTAATAGTGTGTTATAATNGTATAATGTTATGTTAAAGTGTAATGGTGTGTGATTGTGTTATAGTTAATAATGTTAGTGTTATAGTGTAATAGTGTAATTGTGAGTTTGTTGACAAGTTATAATGTTAGTGTGTTATGTGAGTTTGTGTAACAATGTTTAATGNAATGTGAGTGTGTTATAGTGTAAAAGTGTTATTGTGAGTTTGTGTTTGTGTAATTATGTGTGTTAGTGTAATAGTGTTATTGTAATAGTGAGTTAGTGTAATAGTGAGTTAGTGTAACAGTGTAAAAGTGTTATAGTGTAACAGTGTAAAAGTGTTATAATGTGAGTGTGTGAGTTTTACGAGCGGCTGACGAGGCCTTGACGGGCGCTGGCGGCTGCGCGCAGAGCGCCCGAACGAGGCCGCCCGAACGGCTCCTCGTCTCAACAGGCCACCAGCGGTCGCCATCGCCATCATCATCATCGTCGTCTTCGTCCTCGATCACAAGCCGATGAGCTGCAGATCGATCGGTATCGATTATCGGGTCGGATGCGATCGGATTGTGTCGAGTTGAGAGTGCGAGGCCGCGGCGTCGACTTCTGACATTGGCGGCGGTGGTGAGGGGGGGGGGCCGGGACTATTTATAGTGACGCGCCCGACCGCTTCACCGCCGCCGGCGTGTGCGAGTGCGCGGAGAAGTGGGAGGGAAATGTAGTCCCGCTAAGTAGAATGTGTTGATTTTAACCGGAGTTACAAAATAATATAAATAAAAATGTGTTATTTGCTGGAAGGAATAGTGGATTTTATATTGTTAAAAAGATTTCTTTATATATTTACAAATGTTCACCAGGCGTGCTGTGTAGCTTTAGTGCAGTATGCGGCTCCTTTACTTAAATGTCCACGTAGTTTAGCTTTAGTATGGGTCTCTGTGGGTCTCTGTGGGTGTCTATGGGTCTGGGTCTCTGTGGGTCTCTGTGGGTGTCTATGGGTGTCTATGGTCTCTGTGGTGTCTATGGGTCTGTCTCTGTGGGTCTCTCTGTATGGGTCTGTCTCTGTGGGTCTCTGGGTCTATGGGTCTGGGTGTCTGTGGGTGTCTATGGTCTGTGTCTCTGTGGGTCTCTGTGAGTCTATGGGTCTCTGTAGGTGTCTGTGGGTGTCTATGGGTCTCTGTGGGTCTCTGTGGNTCTCTGTGGTGTCTATGGTCTCTGTGGGTGTTTGTGGGTGTCTATGGTCTCTGTGGGTCTCTGTGGGTCTCTGTGAGTGTCTATGGGTCTCTGTGGGTCTCTATGGGTCTCTGTGGGTCTCTGTGAGTCGTCTCTGTGTCTCTGTCTCTGTGGNTGTCTATGGGTCTCTGTGGGTGTCTATGGGTCTNTGGTCTGTGGGTCTCTGTGGGTCTCTGGGTCTCTGTGTCTCTGTGGGTGTCTGTTTATATGGGTCTCTGTGTCTCTGTATGGGCTCTCTGTGGGTGTCTATGAGTCTCTGTGTCTATGNGTCTCTGTGGGTCTATGGTGTCTGTCTCTGTGGGTCTCTGTGGGTGTCTATGGGTCTATGTGTCTGTATGGGTCTCTGTTGGGTGTCTATGGGTCTCTGTGGGTCTCTGTGGGTGACTGTGTGCCAGGCTAGGTGCATGAGGTGGTCACGGGTGACCCTGCAGGTCCGTGGGTCTCTGTGGGTGTGCATGGGTCACTGACAGACCCTGCAGGTGCCGTGGGGACTCTGTGCCAGGCTAGGTGCATGGGTCACTGACGACCCAGCAGGTGCGGTGGGTCTGCTGTGCCAGGCTAGGTGCATGGGTCACTGAGACCCTGCAAGTCCGTGGGTTGCTTGTGTCAGGCTAGGTGCAGGGGTCACGTGACATGGGACCCTGCAGGTGCCGTGGGTCTCTGTGCCAGGCTAGGTGCAGATAGGTCACGGGACGACCCAGCAGGTGCCGTGGGTGACTGTGTGCCAGGCTAGGTGCATGGGTCACGTGACAGGTCCATGGGTTGACTGCTGTGCCAGGCTAGGTGCAGGAGGAGTCACGGGGACCCAGCAGGTGTCATGGGTGACTGTGTGCCAGGCTAGGTGCAGGAGGTCACGGGACAGACCCAGTAGGTGCCATGGGTCTCTGTGCCAGGCTAGGTGCAGGAGGAGGTCAGTGACAGACCCAGGGTGCCGTGGGTTGACTGCTGTGCCAGGCTAGGTGCATGAGGTCACGGGACTGACCCAGCAGGTGTCATGGGTTGGCTGCTGTGCCAGGCTAGGTGCAGGAGGTCACGTGACAGACACTGCAGGTGCCGTGGGTTGACTGCTGTGCCAGGCTAGGTGCATGATGAGGTCACGGGACTGACCCTGCAGGTGCCGTGGGTTGACTGCTGTGCCAGGCTAGGTGCATGATGAGGTCACGGGACTGACCCTGCAGGTGCCGTGGGTTGACTGCTGTGCCAGGCTAGGTGCAGGAGGTAACGGGACTGACCCTGCAGGTGCCGTGGGTTGACTGCTGTGCCAGGCTAGGTGCATGATGAGGTCACGGGACTGACCCAGCAGGTGCCGTGGGTTGACTGCTGTGCCAGGCTAGGTGCATGATGAGGTAACGGGACTGACCCTGCAGGTGCCGTGGGTTGACTGCTGTGCCAGGCTAGGTGCAGGAGGAGGTCACGGGACTGACCCTGCAGGTGCCGTGGGTTGACTGCTGTGTCAGGCTAGGTGCATGATGAGGTCACGGGACTGACCCAGCAGGTGCCGTGGGTTGACTGCTGTGCCAGGCTAGGTGCATGAGGTCACGGACTGACCCTGCAGGTGCCGTGGGTTGACTGCTGTGCCAAGCTAGGTGCAGGAGGAGTCACGGGACTGACCNTGCAAGTGCCGTGGGTTGACTGCTGTGCCAGGCTAGGTGCAGGAGGAGGTCACGGGATTGACCCTGCAAGTCTATAAACACCTGAGTCACGGCGACTCAGCGGCGCTGAGCGGAGGGATACACGCGGGTACGTCGCCTCCCCCCCCCACTCCCTACACCTCCCAGAGCCGGGACTACTTTTCCCACAATGACTGCGTCGAAGCGAGATTCCTGACTAATAGCGATGTGTGGGTGTCTGTGTGGGTGGGTGCCTGTGTGTGTGGCTGTGTGGCTGTGTGTGTGTCTGTGTGTGTGGGTGTCTGTGTGGGTGTCTGTGTGTGTCTGTGTGTGTCTGTGTGGGTGTCTGTGGTGTCNGTGTGTGTCTGTGGTGGTGTGTGTGTCTGTGTGTGTGCCTGTGTGGTCTGTGGTGTGTGTGTCTGTGTGTGTGTGNCTGTGTGTGTGTGTGTGGGTGCTGTGTGTGTGGTGTCTGTGTGTTTGTGTGTGTGTGTGTCTGTGTGGGTGTCTGTGGGTGTCTGTGTGTGTGTCTGTGTGGTGTGNGTGTGTCTATGTGGGTGTCTGTGTGTGTGTGTCTGTGTGGTGTCTGTGGTCNGTGTGTGTCTGTGGNTGTGTGTGTGNTGTGTGGGTGTGTCTCTGTGTGTGTGGTGTCTGTGTGTGTAGATGTGTGGTGTGTGTGTCTGTCTGTGTGGGTGTCTCCGTGGACCCCTANTGCATTCAACATCGCCTGCNTACGATCCATCCTGGGTTTAACCTGGCTGTGTGTGAGGAGCTCACAAATCCTTGAAAGATCTGGGCAAAGTCCCATCAGTGAGCTCCTCCGGCAGGCAAGGCTGCGTTGGCTGGGTCATGTAGCCCGCATGCCCAGCCACCGCATGCCAAACAGCTTTTGTTCGGCCGGATCGAGGGGCTAGACGGGCGCGGCACGGGCTGGAGAAGAGATGGAGTGATGTGGTACAGGAGGACGTGGAGCTGAGTGGACTTGCCGATGACCGGTACCAGCGTGTCAAGATCGGCCTCTGTGGAGGAGGCTCGTGAAGGACGCTACTGGGCAGTTGGAGGCAGTCGCCTCCAACAACAACGGAGGGCGGAGGAGCGACGCTCACAACAACGAGCGGAGCGCCGGGTGGCTAAAGCACAGCAAGTTGGCACAGTAGGGGGCACAGGTGGTGCATCAGCCAGTCATCTCGGTCATCTCGGTCAGTCGACCCGTGGCACCTGCTGGGTCTGCCCGTGACCTCCTGCCAGCGGGCGTTGACTTCACGTGGCCTCAGTGNACTTACCGTGGTCGTCACCGCCATTGTTGTTGTTGTTGTTGTGGCAGCCTTCCAAATGGGGAATTGTGTATAAATGGGCGACGTTTCGGNCGAGTGGGCCTTTAACTTTCTTTTCCAGCACCACACACTCAAATACTACNCCCCACATCCCCCCTCACCCCCCACCAATCACTCACCCACCCACTCGCTCACTAACCCACACTCACCCCCCACTCACTCCCCATCCACCCATCCGCCACCCACTCACTCACCACCCACTCGAGCCCACTCACCNGTCACCACCCATCCACCNACTCGCTCACCCACCATCCCCNTCNGCTCACCACGCTCACCACCCACACTCACTCACACCCACTCACCCATCGCTCACCCACACTCCACCCACCACTCACCCACCACCCACCCACTCACTCACACTCACCCGCTCACTCACCACCCACTCGCTCACCCATCCACCCACCCACTCACTCACCCACCCACCACCCATCCACCCATCCGCTCACCCACTCACTCACCCACCCATCCGCTCACCCACTCACTACCCACTCGCTCACTCACTCACCCACTCGCTCACCCATCCACCCACCCACTCGCTCACCCACTCACCGGGTGAGTGGCACTGAGAGAGACAAAGGCGGCCGGCGTGGTGCTGGCCACCCACCCCCCTGTGTGTGCCACAGTGCTGGTAGCCTTCATAGGTGCTGCTACTCGCCACACTAACAGCACTTGCCCCTACAGCCTGTTACAGGCTACACGGGGACCTTTGAGTGCTGTATGTTTGTGTTCCCGTGTCTCTGTTTGTGTCTGTCTCTGTCTCTCCGTGTCTGTTTGTGTCTCTGTCGGTCTCTCCCGTGTCTCTGTGTCTGTCTCCGTGTCTCTGTCTGTCTGTGTCTCCGTGTCTGTGTNGTGTCTCCGTGTCTCTGTTTGTGTCTGTCTCTCCGTGCCTCTGTGTTTGTCTCTCTGCGTCTCTGTTTGTGCCTGTGTATCTGTGTCTGTGTTTGTATCTGTCTTTGTGTCTGTCTGTTTGTGTCTCTGTGTTTGTCTCCGTGTTTGCTGGTTGTCTACGACCCCGTTGTCAGCATGAATATGTCAAAAATGTCTCAGAAATTTGCAAGATCACAAACAGCACACGGTGACTGTCAGTCACACCGCTTCTGCCTGGTTAGAAGAGCCTCAGTCTGGCTCTGCGAGCCTCAGTGATCAACACTGAACCCTGTGAGAGCCTCAGTCTGGCTCTGTGAGCCTCAGTGATCAACACTGAACCCTGTGTAAGCCTCAGTCTGGCTCTGCGAGCCTCAGTGATCAACACTGAACCCTGTGAGAGCCTCAGTCTGGCTCTGTGAGCCCAGTGATCAACACTGAACCCTGTGTAAGCCTCAGTCTGGCTCTGCGAGCCTCAGTGATCAACACTGAACCCTGTGGGAGCCTCAGTCTGGCTCTGTGATTAACACTGAACCCTGTGGGAGCCTCAGTCTGGCTCTGTGAGCCTCAGTGATCAACACTGAACCCTGTGGGAGCCTCAGTCTGGCTCTGTGAGCCTCAGTGATCAACACTGAACCCTGTGAGAGCCTCAGTCTGGCTCTGCGAGCCTCAGTGATCAACACTGAACCCTGTGGGAGCCTCAGTCTGGCTCTGTGAGTCTCGGTGATTAACACTGAACCCTGTGGAGCCTTAGTCTGGCTCTGTGAGCCTCAGTGATCAACACTGAACCCTGTGGGAGCCTCAGTCTGGCTCTGTGAGTCTCGTGATTAACACTGAACCCTGTGAGAGCCTCAGTCTGGCTCTGCGAGCCTCAGTGATCAACACTGAACCCTGTGGGAGCCTCAGTCTGGCTCTGTGAGCCTCAGTGATTGACACTGAAACCCGCAGATACCCCCAGCGAACCAGAGACTCACACAGACTCACAGACCCCCAGAGGTAGTTAACGTCTTAACATCACCACCACCGCACACACCACCACCACACACACCATCACACACACACCACCACCACCACCACACACACACACACCACCCCACACACCACCACCGCACACACCACCACGTCACACCACACACACCATCACACACCACCCACACCACCACCCCACCCACACACACCAACACCACCACCCCACCCCACACCACACACACCACCCACACCACACACACCACCACCCACCCACACACCCAACACCACCACCCACCCCACACCCACACACCACCCACACCACCACACCACACACACCACCACTCCACACACCACCACCACCACACCACCCCCCACACACCACACACACCACCCACACACACACACCACCACACCACACACACACCACACACCGCACCCACCACNACCCACACCACACACCCACCCACACCACACACACACCACACCACACACACACACACACCACACCACACACACCACACACCCACACACACCACCCACACCACCCACACCACACCACCCACACCACCGTATGCGCCGATTGGCGTTCCGCCCGGCAAGCAGTGAGGAGGAGTCGGGGAGTCGCTGCCGGCTCAAGACGGTCGCTTCACTTTACTTAAGAAACGTGCGGGGCCGAATAAGATCGCACCGCACCACCACCACCGCCACCACCGCCACCACCACCACCGCCACCACCGCCACCACCGCCACCACGCCACCGCCACCACCGCCACCAACGCCACCACCGCCACCGCCAAACTCATTGGCGACATCCACAGCCGCGCAAAAGACAGAAAAAATATCCCGTGGCAGCCCCCATCGTTAGCTAGCTATTAAAACCGTGCGGTGTGTGTGGTGTGTGTGGTGGTGTGTGTGTGTGTGGTGTGTGTGGTGGTGTGTGTGGTGGTGTGTGTGTGGGTGGTGTGTGTGTGTAGTGTGTGTGGTGTGTGTGGTGGTGGTGTGTGTGGTGGTGTGTGTGTGGTGTGTGTGTGGTGTGTGTGTGGTGTGNGTGTGTGTGTGTGTGGTGTGTGGTGGTGGTGTGTGTGTGGTGTGTAGTGTGTGGTGTGTAGTGTGTGGTGTGNAGTGTGTGGTGTGTGGTGTGTACGTGTGGTGTGTGTGTGTGTGTGTACATATGGTGTGTACGTGTGGTGTTGTGTGTACGTGTGTGTGTACGTGTGGTGTGTGTGGTGGTGGTGTGTAGTGTGTGTGGTGGTGTGTGTGGTGGTGTGTGTGGTGTGTGTGTGGTGTGTGTGTGTGTGTGTGTGGTGTGTGTGTCGTGTGTGGGGTTTGTAGTGTGTGGTGTGTAGGTGTGGTGTGTACGTGTGGTGTGTACGTGTGGTGTGTACGTGTAGTGTGTACGTGTGGTGTGTACGTGTGGTGTGTACGTGTGGTGTGTACGTGTGGTGTGTACGTGTGGTGTGTACGTGTGGTGTGTACGTGTGGTGTGTACGCGTGGTGTGTGAACACGCTTAATACGCAACTGTACCTGTGTAAACATGTACACACAGACAACCCCACACACACCTATACAAAGATTACACACACACACACCATACACCTACAGATACACGCATACAGATACACACACACACACCCAGACACCTACAGACACCTACAGACACACACACACCCATACACTTACAGATACACACACACCCATACACCTACAGACATACGTACACCCATACACCTACACACAGAAATACTCGCACACACACACTCACGCACGCACACACACGCACCCAGACACCTACAGACACCCCTACAGACACACACACGTACACCCATACACATACAGGTACACACACATACATCTACACACATTCGCACCTACACCCATATACCTACAGACACACACACACGTGTACACCCATGTGTGCGCGCGTGTGTGCGTGTATGTGTGAGTGCGTACGTGTCTTGTGCGTGTCTGTGTGCGTGTCTGTGTGCGAGTATTTCTGTGTGTGAGTGCGTACGTGTGTGTGTGTCTGTGTGTGCGTGTGTGTATGTCTGTGTGTGTATGCGTGTGTGTCTGTGAGTGTATGTCTATGTGTGCNGTGTGTGTGCGTGTCTGTCGCGTGTGTGTGTGTCGTGCGTGTCTGCATGTATATCTATGTGTGTGTGTGTCTGTGTATGTATGTGTCTGTGTGTGTGCTTGTATGTGTGTGTCTGTATGTCTATGTGTGTGTATGTCTGTGTGTGTGTGTGNCGTGTGTGTATGTGTGTGTGTATGTGTGTGTGTATATGTCTGTGTGTGTGTGTCTGTGTGTGTATATCTGCGTGTGTGTGTATATCTGCGTGTCTGTGTGTGTCTATGTATGTGTGTCTGTATGTCTATGTGTCTGTGTGTGCGTGTGTCTGTGTGTGTGTGTACCCCCATGGGTGCCCATGGCGTGTTCCTGCGTCCACCTCCTTCACTCCTCCTCTCTCTCAGTGTATGACGACCACCATCAGTGTCTTCCTCTCAGTGTAGGCATGTCGTCACCGTCTCTTCTTTGTCTTCGTCTCAGTGAGCCTCTGCATATCGTGTATATCTGTGTGCCTTATCTTCGTGTATGCCAGTGGCGGCAGGCGTGTGGAGAAGCCTGGGGAGTGGGGGGGAGGAGGAGGAGGGGGGGGGAGGAGGGGGGGAGGAGGGGGGGAGGAGGGGGAGGAGTGGGGGGGAGGAGGAGGGGGAGGGGGGAGGAGGGGGGAGGAGGGGGAGGAGGGGGAGGAGGGGGGGAGGAGGGGGGAGGAGGGGGGAGGAGGGGGGGGGAGGAGGAGGGAGGAGGGGGGNAGGAGGGGGGAGGAGGGGGAGGAGGGGGNAGGAGGGGGGGGAGGAGGGAGGAGGGGGGGAGGAGGGGGGGGGAGGAGGAGGGAGGAGGGGGGGAGGAGGGGGGAGGGGGGAGGAGGGGGGGGAGGAGGGAGGGGGGGAGGAGGGGGGGGGCCAGGAGGAGGGAGGAGGGGGGGAGGAGGGGGGAGGGGGGGAGGAGGGGGGAGGGGGGGGAGGGGGGGAGGGGGGGNAGGAGGGGGGGGGAGGAGGGAGGAGGGGGGAGGAGGGGGGGGGGGGGGAGGGGGGGGGAGGGGGGGGGAGGGGNAGGGGGGGGGAGGAGGGGGGAGGAGGGGGGGGGGAGCAGTGGGGAGGAGGAGGGAGGAGAGAGCAAATGGAGCGTCGGCTGATTTGTCACTGGGCGTGGCACGGCAGAGACACGCAGACACACGCAGACACACAGACACAGGCAGACACAGGCAGAGACACAGAGACAGACACAGGCAGACACAGGCAGAGAGAGACACAGGCAGACACAGGCAGAGAGAGACACAGGCAGACACAAGCAGAGACACGCAGAGACAGACACAGGCAGACACAGGCAGAGACAGCCACAGGCAGAGGCACGCAGACACACAACACGCAGACACACATGGCAGAGACACGCAGACACACAGACACAGGCAGAGACACGGAGACACACAACACACAGAGACACAACACGCAGACACAGACACAGGCAGAGACACGCAGAGACACAGGCAGAGACGCGGCAGATCGTCAACGGAGATGAGAATCTGGGACGCGTCTCCCATTAACTCATTCGGAGCAACAACAAAAAACTTCAAACGCTGAATATCATCGACCACCACCGCCACCACCACCACCACCACCACCACAACCACCACCGCAAGACGGCGGACCTGATCGGCACGGTTGGCTCCATGCGCCGTCAAAAAGAAGTTCAGGGTACAACGTGCGCACAACAACAACGACAACAACAACAACAACAACGACAACGACAACCGCCATCAAGAGGCAGTGACCTCACCACGGCGCCTGTGCCAGGCTACGTGCACCTTGAGGTTACCACGTGAAGTGTCGAACGCCCGCTGGCAGGAGGTCACAGGACAGACACAGCAGGTGCCATGGATCAGCTGACTGAGATGACCGGTAGATGCACCACCTGTACCCCCCCTAATGTGCCAACTTTCTGTGCTTTAGCCGCCCGGCGCTCCGCTCGTTGTTGTGAGCGTCGCTCCTGCGCCCTCCGTTGTTGTTGGAGGGCGACTGCCTCCAACTGCCCAGTAGTGTCCTTCACGAGCCTCCTCCACCGAGGCCGATCTTGACACCACTGGTACCGGTCATCGGCAAGTCCACTCAGCTCCACGTCCTCCTGTACCACATCACTCCATCTCTTCTCTAGCCCGTGCTGCACCCGTTTAGCCCCTCGATCCGGCCAAACAGATGCTGCTTGGGCATGCGGTGGCTGGGCATGCGGGCTACATGACCCAGGCAACGCAGCCTTGCCTGCCGGAGGAGCTCACCGATGTGTCCAGATCTTTCAAGGATTTGTGAGCTCCTCACACAATCCAGCCTGGTTAAACCCAGGATGGATTGTAGGCAGGCCAGCCTGAATGTTTCTAACCGGCGAAGATGTTCCATTAGGAGGGTCCACGTTTCGCAAGCGTAGAGAAGGGAGGGAATGACTGTGGCCGAGAAGACCCGAAGCTTCGCGCGGAGCGACAGACCAGGTAGCTTCGACACAGCGTTACGCAACCGATGAAAAGATATTGCCGCTCGACTAATTCGGAGTGAGACCTCTGCTGTTAAACTGGAGCCGGTCATGAGCACACTGCCCAGGTATGGGAAACTCTCCACTATCTCCACAACTGCCCATCACCGATTGGGAGTTGTGGGGGTGGAGTGTCCGATGGTACAAAATACCCAGGCAGGTGCTTCGTTTTTGTGGGGCTGATGGTAAGGCCCCACCTCTTAGTGGCACATTCCAGGTTCATATTCTTTGGTTATTTCGGTTCATAGACAAATTTTTACTGGTAGGAACGAAGTGAACCAGCCTAAATAGATTATATCGTCCGTCCCTCCGTCCGTCCGTGTCAGCAACATCGCCCCCTACTGCAAACACTTGGCATGACCCTACAAAAACCTTTAGACTCAGTGAGGCTTTCCTGGCTAAACAAGTGTAACATTCCCTAATAATTCCCTGAGATAGCTTTTAATTAAAACATTTAAATTAATGAGGTTTCCTGGCTAAACAAGTGTAACATTCTCTTATATTCCCTGAGATAGCTTTTAAAACATTTAAATTAAAAATTAACTCACAGCGGCCTAAAGCCTACAGCTAGGCCTAAAGCCTAGAACTAGGCCTCAAACTCTCCCTTCGTATCGTACCCCGCGTGTGTGAAAGGGAGTTAATGTTTAACAATGTTACATCCCTGATGTTTTTTAATAGAAACATTTACATTTAAAGCTTTTAGATAAATAATTAAATAATTTAATTACAAATTAACTCACAGCGGCCTAAAGCTAGGCCTAAAGCCTAGAACTAGGCCTCAAACTCTCCCTTCGTATCGTCCGATTAGGTGTAGCAACATCGCCCCTACTGCAAACACTTGGCAGGACCCTACAAAANCCTTTAGACTCAGTGGGGCTTTCCTGGCTAAACAAGTGTAATAATAGATTGTTATATTCTTTGGTTATTCGTTCCTACCAGCCCACCCGCAGGGTCCTGTTTTTAAAAAATAAAGTGAATAAAAAAAATAAATAAAAAAACAAAAAACACTGATGTAGACTGCAGCCTGGTTCTTAATCCGAGTGAGTGTACTTGCAGTCTAAAATGTAAATGTATTCTTGGTTCTTTCAGTAATAAAAATAAAAAACAATGACATCTTTCCAACGATTGCTGAGTGTATAACCATCCTCTCGAGGGTTGTGTCTGTATATATGGATCGTGGCTTCATGAACGAATCTTTCTTAATTTTGGAGCTTTCGTGACTGCAGGAATTATTCTTTGGTTTTTTCGGTAAAGTCACGTATAAAAATAAAATAATATATATGTCTGTCTATAGTTTTCTGGTTATATTCTATGTCGCTATTTCATTTATACCTGATGATGATTGCTTGTGTTGCAATCGAAACGTCGTATGCTATTATTTAATTTATTATTTTATTTTTATACGTGACTTTACCGAAAAAACCAAAGAAGAACGAATCTTTGTTGATAGCCAGTCGGCTTGCAAAGGAGCATCGTCGTAGAGAAATCGATTTCATGTGAGCCAGCCGCATTAAAATAACGATCAGCCACGGCAGAAGTGTTGGTCCTACCGTGTTTCAAATCTGCCTTGTGTTCACTAGCACGGTCAGAGACGTGTCGCTTAGTTTCCCCAATGTAATCGCTGCCGCAGACACAGCTCAGTTTCGATTTAAAGCTTTCTTAATTTTATTATGTTATATTTTTATTATTTTATTACTTCCCTTCTACGTAACTTTACCGAAAGAACCAAGAAGACAGCTCAGTTTGTCGACGCCGGGATATTGCATGTCAGCAATCTTGTCCTTCACAGATGGGATCAGATCACGAACTTTATGTACAGTGTTATTTATTGTAATGTACTTAGTTGCTGCAGCTACATACTATTGACATTCCTTCCCTTTATTAATGCTACCCTACTCCCTCCCTTTGATGCTGCTAATCCTACATAATGCACGGGCATAATGACTTTGAAACCCCCCNCCCACCTCCTACGCATTCCACAAGTAGTGACTAATCCCATATCTGCATTTCCCATAAATATGCTAAATTCCTCTTGATATGCAAATTCCTTTGTCAAGGCGCTCTTCCCCTCCAACCCAGCAGCTTAAATATACGCTGCCAAGCCTGATGGTGTTCATTCAGATGCTGTCTCTCCGACAGACCTGTTCTTCACCTGAGGACGGCTGCTTGCGTTGTGGCCGAAACGTCGTGAGAATTATTTTATTATGTTTTATTTTTATTATTTTATTATTTCCCTTCTACGTGACTTTACCAAAAGAACCAAGAATATTAATTCCTGCAGTCACGAAAGTTAAGTAAAGATGTAACCTCCAGGTTCAGCAGCAGTGCCTCCAACTCCTCCTCTGGGTGAGCAGCAATCACCAGATCATCGGCATACATAACGTGGTTGAGCAATAGGGAGCCATCCCTCGACCACCCGGGCATCCATCAGCCTCCCATTGTATCTGTACCAGATGGAAATTCCTCCGTACATCCACGGAAAGCTTCTCAAACTACGTGGTCAAAATGATGTTAAATAACGTGGGCGCCAGAGGATATCCCTGTCGCACCCCAAGGTGAACAGGCAATGGCTCTGACTCCCGGCCACGTAGTTTTACCCGGGGTCCTTAATGATCGTGAGCAGTCAGGGACTCCAAAAGCACGGACAACCCAGAGCCCAGGCCTGTTGATGGTAGCATATGCCTTGACCAGGTCAATAAAGCAGAGATGTAGGTCCTGTTGGAATTCCCTACACCTCTGCTGTAGCAAACGTAGAGAAAATATGGCATTTGTGCAGGACCGCCCTGGCCTGAAACCACATTGGGTCTCCGCAAGCCTCTCCTCAGCATGTCTGGCAAGGCGTTAAAGAGTGATTTGTGATAGCGGGCTACTGAGGCAGATCCATCTCCTCAGTAACCCACTACCACCACCCATCCTTGCAGCGCCACACGACTCTCCGAACCTCTGAGCGAAGGCTGCGGTAAGCCTCCTCATTCTCCGACATGGGATGCTGTAGACAATTAGAGTGGGCCTGTCGCTTTTTTTCAACCAGCCTGAACACCTCCTCCATCAGCCAGGATTCTCTGGGGAGGTCTGGACCGTGTACCCAACACAGCTGCATGAGCCACAATCCTAAACCTCGCCCATTTCCCCTCGGCATCAGCAGGAGTAAGGGGACGATGCCAATTCCAGCTGCAATTATCGCTTGCAACTTTTATCAGCAAGCTGTGACCAGGCCACTGTGGGTTTGAATGGGGTCCTGGGTGTACACCCACCACCGGAGTGGAAGAATGGCAGGCGCATCTTGCAAATGACTAGCCGGTCAGAGGGAAGATCAGTTCCACGGTAGGTCCTGGTGTCAAGGACATGGGCTCGCATCCACTGTTCCGTCACTATGTAGTCCAGCAGATGTTCTTGCTTGGACCCGGCATGCATCCATGATGGCATCTGAATGCGCCGATCCCGGAATATCATGGAGGTAAGTACAACCTCCTCGCCTGGTCGATGGGAAGGTGAGCCCACAGTAGCCTGGGGCTTACAGCTTCCCACACCTCACCGCCACGCTCCCACGCCCCCTTCAATCTTTTGCTCAGAATAAGAGCCACTCCCTGTTGTTTGGCAGTCTCCTGCCCGAGTAGAGGACTGTCTACCCCTCATGGTGGCAAGAGCCAGAGCCGTTCTACCGGACCTCCTGAATACCGCAAAGATCCAGGCGGTACCGGTCCAGCTCCCGACAGAGGAGTGGCAGCCTCTCCTCCGCAGCGAGCGTTCGAACATTCCACGTGGCCACCCGCGGTGGTTTTTTTGCCGTTTCTGGAGGAGCCCCGAGGGTGAAGATTCAATCTCCTGGCTCCGCCAAATGGGGTGTCGGCCAGGAGACGTCACGGACGCCCGTCCCTCTCCCCGGGGTCTGCGGCACAAGCTTAGTTCGTTATTTTGCACGTAGTTTAGCGGTAGTTGTTTAGACGGTGATGGTGGTTAAAGTAGCCCCTCGCACCTCATCCAGAGCCCCATTTGGCCGCTGTGGTGGCTACAAGCGCCACTTAGGGAACAGCCGACACACAGACACACGGACACAAAGATTCCCCGTCTATAACCTCGGCAGACTGTTCAGGGCAAGTGTGTAAGTTGAACGTCTTTCACATCGTACAAAGTTGTCAGTGAGCAACTAAACAGACGTGCGCGGACACAGCCATGCACACACGCAGACATGCAGACACACGCAGACACACACGCAGACATGCAGACACACACGCAGACACACGCAGACATGCACACACGCACACAACACGGGCACGAACAGACACGCACAGACACAGACACGCGCACAGACACACGACCGCACAAGCCACTGCACCCCCGCCCGCCCGCCCCGTGGCAGCGCCTACCTTCACGAGGACTCAGACTCCCGCTTGGCATTCGCCGCCTCCGCCGTCTTACCAGACCGGTGCCTCCTCTCTCGCCGGCGGGCAGCTCCGTCGCAGCCGCCGGTACCGCAATCGCCGGAGCTCCCTCCTCCTCCTCCTCGTCCTCGTCCTCTTGCTTCCTCTTCTTCCTCTTCTTCGCGCTCGACGCCGACGCCTTGCGGGACGCCTTCCGCCTCTCCCGGTCGTGGCCCTCCGAGCTGCTGCTGCTGCCGCTGCTGCCGTCGCTCCGTTCCTTCCGTTCCTTCCGCTCGTTTCGCTCGCCGCCGTTGCCCACGGCGCGCTTGCCGGGGGCGGCGGTGGTGGCCGGGGAGGGCGGTGGCTTCTTGCCGGACGGGCGGCGGTCGGTGGGTTTGGCGGGCGGCTCTGCCGACGGGCGGCTGCTGCTGCTCCGTTTGGCCTTGTCCCTGTCCCTGTCCTTGTCCCTGTCCTTGTCCCTGTCCCTACCGCTACCCCGTCTCCTCTGTCTCTCTCCTTGTCCTCGCCCGCTCACTCTCCCTGTCCGCCCCCCACCCTTGTGGCGAGCCTTGTCCCTTTCCCTCTGTCCCTCTGCAACCCCCTATCCCTGTCCCTGTCTCTCTCCCCCTATCCCTCTCCCCCCTCTCCCTCTCCCCCTGTCCCTGTCCCTGTCCCCCCTGTCCCTGTCCCCCCTGTCCCTCTCGTCCCTCTTGCGGCTCCTTCCCTTCCCGTCCGTGGGGCTGCCGGCGTTGCGGCGCTCCGACCGGGAATGGCGCCTCCCTCCAAAATCTCCGTCCCTCCGCTCGCGGCTGCGGCTCCGGCTGCGGCTGCCCTCCTCCTCCTCGCCTCCCTCTTCGCGACGCCCCCGCGCTTTTCCCCGTCCGCTCCCTCTCCTCTCCCGCTCCCGCTGCCTCTCCCGGCGTTCGGGCTCCGGCGTTCGGGACTCCGACGTTCGGGGCTCCGAACTTTTCGCCGTTTCCCGGAGGCGTCGGGGGCGGAGTCGTCGCGAGCGCCGCGCCGGCTCTTCCTCCTCCTCTTCTTGCGGCGTTTCTTTCCCGACTGCGATCCCCGCTCCTCGTCTTCACTGTCGCTGTCACTACCGCTGCTGCTGCTGCTGCTCCCGCCGCTTCCGCCGCTCCCGCTGCTGCTGCTGCTGCTGCCGCGCCGACGCCGCCGCTGTTTCCGACGTCGCCGCTTCGCCTTGTCGGGCCCAGAGCCGCCGCCTCTTCCTCCGTCTCCGTCGCCTCCTCCGTGCCCCCCCCCGTCCTCGTCGTCCTCGCCGCCGCGGGCGAGGACGCGGCTCCGGCGACCGCCGGGAGGGGGGCGGCCGCCGAGGGGACGCCGGAGGAGTCGACGCCGGCCGCGGTCGTCACGCCGGCGGTGGCGGTCGTCTCCTTGGCGGCGGCGGCCTTCGCGTCAGGCTTCTCCTGGTTGTCCCAACGGCTGCGCCGGCCGCCGCAAGGCTTCTCGGCCTCGTCGGCCTCCGGTCGGCACGACGACGGCGGGAGGGGGGGAGGGGCGAGGGGAGGGGGGCTGTCGCCGCCCCACGCGAAGGGGCGGGCCGCACGGGGTCCTGTATCCTGTCATGGCCGTCCGAGTCGCTGCCTGCACGCACGCACGGTGTGACGCGGTTGTGGCGTTATTATCGTGGTGTTATTGTTGTCGTATCACTGTCGTGGTGTAATGTGAGGATATATCCGGCTCACTGACGTATCACAACTCGTCACGATGATTGGCTCTGCCGGTCCTGGTTTACGGCCAATGGGAGTAAGTCTAGGGGCGTGGCCCTGACATGATGGAAAGGTAACAGCTGTAAGGATTGGTTCTGCTGCTTTGGCCACAGCCAATGGGGAGACGAGTCAGGGGCGTGGTCCCGGGAGCTGACGATGGAGCCGGGAATATTCCACGGAGGCTAACCAGGATTGGTGGAAACGTAGCACGTGACCCGGGTATTAAATAGGGTGGAGACGAACGACACGTGGTCAGAACGGGAACGAACGGAGGAAGGGGCCACGTGAGAGCGGGGCTCCGGGTTGCCACGTGGCAGTGCGTCTCTCTCTCTATCAGTCCCTCTCACGCTGCCTGTCACTCACTCACTCACGCTGCCTGTCAGCAGCTTGAAGGAAAGCCGTGATACAAGTTGAATAAAAGACGGATTCCAGAAGTCGCCTCAACGAGCTTAATTACAGTGGTATTATTGTCGTATCTTTGCCATGGTATTTTTGCTGTGGTATCATGTCGTGGTATCGCTGTGGTGTCTGTGTGTGTGTGTGTCGTGTGTGTGTGTCGTGTGTGTGTGTGTCGTGTGTGTGTGTGTCGTGTGTGTGTCTGTGTGTGTCTGTGTGTGTGTGTTCGTGTGTGTGTCTGTGTGTGTCTGTGTGTGTGTGTGTGTCTGTGTGTGTCTGTGTGTATGTCTGTGTGCGTGTCTGTGTGTGTGTGTGTCTGTGTGCGTGTCTGTGTGTGTCTGTGTGTGTGTCNGTGTGTGTGTGTGTCTGTCTGTGTCTGTGTGTGTGTCTGTGTGTGTGTCTGTGTGTGTGTCTGTGTGTGTGTGTCTGTGTGTGTCTGTGTGTGTGTGTGTGTGTCTGTGTGTGTCGTGTGTGTCTGTGTGTGTGTGTGTCCCTCACCCTGCTGCTGAGCGGCTTCGCGCTTCCTGAAGGCTTCCTGCTTGTCGTGGATGCGCGCCTGCAGCGTCTCATCGTCAGTCTCCTCCTCCTCATCCTCCTCATCCTCCTCATCCTCGTGATCGCCGCCTCCCTGCCGGCACGTGCCGCCGACATCGCCGCCACCGCCGGAGCAGCTCCGGACCACCTCCGTTTGTCACCGTCACCACCACCGCCACCGTCACCGTCACCGGCAAGGTGGTGGTGGTCGTCGTCCTCGTCGCCTCCGATGTCCGAGACGTCGCTGTCCGAGGCGTAGGCTCCCAGCCCTCCTAGACGTGTCACCACCAACCACCACCACCACCACCGCCACCACCACCACCACAGTTTGGTCGCACCATTTAAACAACAACAACAACGGCAGCAGCACCACCGGCAAACTCCCGCAAGGAAGTCCGTGTTAACGGTGCGTCGTGTTAATGGGTCGCTGTGTTAACCACCGCTCCAACACACACAGAGACACACACAACAACAACAACCGCCATTCGCCACTAAGTGGCGGTGACGTCACCACGACACACACACACACACAGAGACACACACAGAGACACACATACACACATAGACACACACNGAGACACCACAAAGACACACACAGAGACACACACAGATACACACACAGAAACTCACACAGAAACACACAAAAACACACACGCCAGAAACACACACACACACAAAGAGACACACACACGCGCACACACACGCACACACACACACACACAAAGAGACACACACACGCGCACACACACGCACACAGAAACACACACACACACAAAGAGACACACACACGCGCACACACACGCACACAGAAACACACACAGAAACACACACACACACACACAGGCGGGGGGNCGGTCACATTGAAGACCGGCACCTAAAAGCCCGTGTGGGAAAAAAGACGGCGTGAGATCGCGAAAGCGGTCACCCCCCCCCCCGTGTCACCCTTCGGTCCGTGTCTCACCCCCCCCCCCCCCCCCCCCCCCCCCCCCCNGGTGCAGTGGTTCTTACCGAGGGCGGCGATGGAAGCGAGAGCAGTGGACTGCACCAATTGCTTGGCGGGGGCTTCGGGAGGAACAGCAGCAGAACCGACACAAGCGTTAAACAGAGAACACACACAGACACACACACAGACACACACAGAGACACACACAGAGACACACACACACACACACACGAACACACATGACACACACACGACACACACGTCACGTGTACACACACGCAGTGACACACACACAGACACACAGAGACACAGACAGACACACACAGTGACACACACACAAACACACACACAGTACGGCGTGTACACACACACAGACACACACACAAGAGACACACACAGACACACAGACACACACAGTGACACACACAGACACACACACAGACGGCGACACACACAGAGACACACACACAGAGACACACACACAGACACACACAGACACACACACAGACACACACAGACACAGACACACACAGTGACACACACAGTGACACACACAGTGACACACACAGTGACACACAGTGACACAAACACACACAGAGACACACACAAAGACACAGACACACACACACACAGATACACACACAAAGACACACACACACAGACCACACACATACACCCCCCCCGCTGGTACACTACCACGTGACGTGTACACACACACACGTGTACACACACACACACAGACACACACCCCCCGCTGGTACACTACCACGTGACGTGTACACACACACACACACGTCACACACACACACACACAGAGTCACACACACACAGACACACACCCCGCCCCCGCTGGTACACTACCACGTGACACACACAGAGACACACAGACACACACACACACACACAGACACACACCCCGCCCCCCGCTGGTACACTACCACGTGACGTGTACACACACAGACACACGTCACACACACACAGAGACACACCCCGCCCCCCGCTGGTACACTACCACGTGACACACACACACAGACACACANCCCGCCCCCCGCTGGTACACTACCACGTGACACACAGACACACAGACACACACAGACACACACCCCGCCCCCGCTGGTACACTACCACGTGACGTGTACACACACACGCACACATCACAGACACACACACACACGTCACGTGTACACACACACAGACACACACACCCCGCCGATACACTACACGTGACACACAGACACACAGAGACACACCCCGCCCCCCGCTGGTACACTACCACGTGACGTGTACACACACACACACACACAGACACACACCCCGCCACCCGCTGGTACACTACCACGTGACACACACAGAGACACACACAGACACACACACACAGTGACACACACACACACAGAGACACACACACGCACACACACAGACACACACGTCACGTGTACACACACACACAGACACACACACCCCCGCTGACACNACACGGACACACACACAGAGACACACCCCGCCCCCCGCTGGTACACTACCACGTGACGTGTCACACACAGACACACACACACAGAGACACACAGACACACAGACACACACAGACACACACACAGACACACAGACCCGCCCCCGCTGGTACACTACCACGTGACACACACACAGACACACACTGACACTACCACGTGACACAGAGACACACAGACACACACAGTGACACACCCCGCCCCCGCTGGTACACTACCACGTGACACACACACACACACAGAGACACACAGAGACACACAGACACACAGACACACACAGAGACACACCCCGCCCCCGCTGGTACACTACCACGTGACACACACACACACAGAGACACACAGAGACACACAGACACACACAGACACACACAGTGACACACCCCCGCCCCCGCTGGTACACTACCACGTGACACACACACACACAGACACACACAGACACACACAGTGACACACCCCGCCCCCGCTGGTACACTACCACGTGACGCTCGGTAGTGCGCCTGCCTCGCCACGGCGGCCATCTCGTCACTCGTCACCTCCAGCAGCAGCTCCGTCAGCAGCGTCTTCATCATCGACACCTGGGGGGGTGGGACACGGGGGTGGGACACGGGGCACGGGGGGGGGNACACGGGGGGTGACACGGGGGTGGGACACGGGGGGTGGGACACGGGGGTGGGACACGGGGGGTGGGACACGGGGGTGGGACACGGGGGGTGGGACACGGGGGTGGAACACGGGGGTAGGGGGGACACGGGGGTGGGACACGTGGGTGGGGGGGGTGGGACACGGGGGTGGGACACGGGGGTGGACACGGGGGTGGGAAACGGGGGGGGCACGGGGGTGGGACACGGGGGTGGGACACGGGGGTGGGACGCGGGGATGGGACACGGGGGTGGGACACGGGGGTGGGACACGGGGGGGGGCACGGGGTGGGACACGGGGGTGGGACACGGGGGTGGGACACGGGGGTGGCACGGGGGGGGGGCACGGGGGTGGGACACGGGGATGGGACACGGGGGTGACACGGGGGTGGGACACGGGGGTGGGACACGGGGGTGGGACACGGGGGGGGGNCACGGGGGTGGGACACGGGGGTGGGACACGGGGGGGGGACACGGGGGTGGGACACGGGGGTGGGACACGGGGGTGGGACCGGGGGGTGGGACACGGGAGTGGAGGCAACTTCAGTTGAGATGTGTAATAACAGGACCGTGCGGGTGGGCTGGTAGGAACGAACAACCAAAGAATATAAACACAATGTATTATTGTTACACTTGTTTAGCCAGGAAAGCCTCACTGAGTCTAAAGGTTTTTGTAGGGTCCTTGCAAGTGTTTGCAGTAGGGGGCGATGTTGCTACACCTAATCGTACGATACGAAGGGAGAGTTTGAGGCCTAGTTCTAGGCTTTAGGCCTAGCTGTAGGCTTTAGGCCGCTGTGAGTTAATTTTTAATTTAAATGTTTTTATCAAAAGCTATCTCAGGGAATTATAAGGGAATGTTACACTTGTTTATCCAGGAAAATGTTTTTATCAAAAGCTATCTCAGGGAATTATAAGGGAATGTTACACTTGTTTAGCCAGGAAAGCGTCACTGAGTCTAAAGGTTTTTGTAGGGTCCTGCCAAGTGTTTACAGTAGGGGCGATGTTGCTACACGGAAGGACGGACGGACGATATAATCTATTGTAGGCTGGTCCACTTCGTTCCTACCAGTAAAGATGTGTAATACACGCAGCTTGGTCTCCGTCTCTCTGTTACTCTCACTCCGCCCTTCCGTCAGTGGCACCCCCCCCCCNACACCGCTGGCTGACTGACGTGGCTGACGGCGCCGGAGACGTCCCCGACCCGACGTGGTGCCACTCCGAGACTACGCCGACCGACCGACACGAGCCTCTTACGGATCCCCCGATATCCCCTCGCCACGTGGAGTCACCCCGACTCCACCTTTCACCAGAGGTCGCAACCGGGTACCCGATACCCGGCTACCCTACCCGTACCCTACCCGTACCCGTACCCTACCCGGTACCCTACCAGATACCCGTACCCGGCTACCCGTACCCTACCCGATACCCGTACCCTACCGATACCCGTACCCTACCCGATACCCGTACCCTACCCGATACCCGTACTTACCCGATACCCGTACCCTACCCGATACCCGGCTACCCGTACCCGGCCAGGTACGGGTAGCCGTTTGTGACCTCTGCCTTCCACCACGCCCTTGCCAAACCTTCCACTTAGCGCCCCCCCTAGGCTCCGCCCCCCTAGGCTCCACCCCTAGGATCCACCCCCTAGGATCCACCCCAGGCTCCGCCGCCCTTGGCTCCATCCCCCTAGGCTCCGCCCCTCCCTAGGCTCCACCCCCCAGGCTCCGCCCCTGATCTTCTAGGCATCCGATTGGACGGGAGGTGGGCGGCGGACCTTCCCATACGCCCACATTACGGGGCCTACCCCCAATACTCCGGGCCGTTGATTGGCCCAGAGCTGAGCGGCGAAACCACCCCCCCCCCCCACTAGATCCCCCCCCCACTAGACCCCCCCCCCCCACTCTCGACCCCCCACTCTCGACCCCCCCACTCTCGACCCCCCNCACTCTCGACCCTCACCACCAACAGCTTCCTCTCCTCCTCCGTAAGCTCCGCCTCCGCCTCGCGCTCTGATTGGTCGGTGGGCGGCGAGTGGGTGGGCTCGCGCTGTGGCTCCGCCCCCCGGGCCACTGCCCCGCCCCCAGGGTCCTCGGGCTCCCCGGGGTCATCTTCGTCGCTCTCCTGACAAAGACAAAGGTCCCCGTGTAGGCTCAGCAGGCTGTAGGGGCAAGTGCTGTTAGTAGTAGCTGCCTACACAGATAAAACTCCCCCGTGTAGCCTCCAGCAGGCTGTAGGGGCAAGTGCTGTTAGTAGTAGCTACCTACACAGTTAAAGGTCCCCCGTGTAGCATCAACAGAGTGGAGGGGCAAGTGCTGTTAGTAGCGTCGCTCTCCTGACAAAGACAAAGGTCCCCGTGTAGGCTCAACAGAATCGAGGGGACAAGTGCTGTTTAGTAGCGAGTAACGGCGCCTATGAAGGTTGGCACACTCATACACAAAGACAAAGATCCCCCGTGTAGGGGCAAGTGCTGTTAGCGAGCACCGATGAAGGTTGCCGGCACTGTGGCACACGAGGGGTGGGTGGCCAGCACCACGCCCGGCCGCCTTTGTCTCCCCAGTGCTAGCGATGTTCACTACAATACACCGCTACACCAGGTACTCTCTCACTTGAGTCGTTCAGATAATCGCCACTGATGTTGGCCGTGAGTGGGAATCAAACCCGGGTCTCAGTGAGTCTCCACGCAAGTCTGCATCTCTATGTCAGACCGTGAGTCTTTGTGCGAGTCTGTGGTTCTCTGTGCGAGTCTGTGGGTCTCTGTGCGAGTCTGTGGGTCTCTGTGAGTCTGTGGGTTCTGTGAGTCTGTGGGTCTCTGTGAGTCTGTGGGTCTCTGTGAGTCTGTGGGTCTCTGTGCGAGTCTGTGGGTCTCTGTGAGCTGTGGGTCTCTGTGCGAGTCTGTGGGTCTCTGTGCGAGTCTGTGGGTCTCTGTGAGGTCTGTGGGTCTCTGTGCGAGTCTGTGGGTCTCTGTGCGTGTCTGTGAGTCTCTGTGGGTTCTGAGTCTGTGGGTCTCTGTGCGAGTCTGTGGGTCTCTGTGCGAGTCTGTGGATCAGAAACCCACGACCACCACCCTTCCTTGCAGTGCCTCACGGCTCTACGAACCTCCGAGCGAAGGCTGCGGTAAAAGCCTCCTCATTCACTGACGTGGGATGCTGTAGACGATGAGTGGGCCTGTTGCCTTTTCTCTGCCAGCTTGAACACCTCCTCTGTCAGCCAGGGTCTCTGAGGAGGTCTGGACCGTGTACCCAAAGCAGCCATTGCAGCTGCATGAGTCACAGTCCTAAACCTGGCCCATTTCCCCTCGACATCAGGAGGAGTGGGGGACGATGCCAACGCGATGATTAAATTCTCGCTTGCAACTTTCATCAGCTCGCTGAGACCAGGCCACTGTGGGTTTGAATGGGTCCTGGTGTACACCCACCACCGGAGTGGAAGAATGGCAGGCGCATCTTACAGATGACTTGTCGATTGTCAGGGGGCAGATCAGCTCCACGGTAGGTCCTGGTGTCAAGGACATGGGCTCGCATCCGCTGGTCCGTCACTATGTAGTCCAGCAGATGTTCTTGCTTGGACCCGGTATGCATCCATGATGTTGTGTGGATGCGCCGATGCCGGAAGAGCGTGTTGGTAATTACAAGCCCATGGGCTGCACAAAAAACTAGCAGCCTCCTGCCGTTGTTATTGAGCTGATCTGGCCCATGCCTTCCAATCACTCCAGACCAGGTGCCAGCATCATGACCAACTCGGGCATTGAAGTCACCCAATGGCCACTTTAGCCAGCACCTGTGACAGGAGGTCATAGAAGGCATCTGACTCATCAGCTTTGCCTGCATCTCTCCACAGATGTTCATCTTCGGTGGGGCATAAGTAACCACGACCACCACTCCTCGCCTCCGGTTAATGGGAAGGCGAGCCCAAAGTAGCCTGGGGCTTACAGCTTCCCACACCTCACCGCCACGCTCCCACAGGACTGTCCACCCCTCATGGTGACAGGAGCCAGAGCCGGTCCACCGGACCTCCTGAATTCCACAGAGATCCAGGCGGTACCGGTCCAGCTCCCGACAGAGGAGTGGCAGCCTCTCCTCCGCAGTGAGCGTTCGAACATTCCACGTGGCCACACGTAGTGGATTTTGTTGTTTCTGGAGGAGCCCGAGGGTGAAAATTCAGTCTCCTGGCTCCACCAATTGGGGTTTGGCCAGGAGACGTCATAGACACCTGTTCCCCCGGGCCTCCGGCACAAACACACCACACCACGCACACACCACACACACACACACGCACACCACACACACCACACACACACCACACACACCGCACACACACCACACACACCACGCACACACCACACACACACACACACCACCAATAGCCACACTCACAAATTTGCTTTTCCTGAGCGTGGGCCTCAGCAGGGTCGACCCCCAGGAGACAACTCCACCTCCTCGTCCTCCTCGTCTCTCTCCTCCTCCTCCTCGTCCCCTCCCCGCCGCTGCTGTTCCCCAACCTCCTCCTCCTCTTCCTCTGCTGCTGCTGCCTCCGCTGCTGCTGCTGCTGCTGCTCCTGCTCCGGTCCAGCTGCCGCTGGCGCTCGCGGTCCATCTTCTCGAGGCCCTCGCGGATCCACGCCGGCAGAGCGCGGCGCTTTGCCGTGTCTGGGCGGGCGGAGTGGGCGGGGGCGTCAGTCGTGGTGGTGGTGGTGGTGGTGGCGGTGGTGGTGGTGATGGTGGTGGTGGTGGCGGTGGCGGTGTTGGTTGTGGCGGTGGTGGTGGCGGCGGTGGCGGTGGTGATGGTGATGATGGTGATGGTGGTGGCGGTGATGGTGGAGGTGGTGGTGGTGATGGTGGTGGTGGTGGTGATGGTGGTGATGGTGGTGGTGGTAGGTGTGATGGTGGCGGTGGTGATGTGTGGTGATGGTTGATGGTGGTGATGGTGGTGGTGATGATGGGGATTGTGGTGATGGTGGTGGTGGTGGTGATGATGGTGGTGGGGTGGTGAGGTGGCGNTGGTGGTGATNGTGGTGGCNGTGATGGTGCGGTNGTGGGTGAGTGGATGGTNGTGATGGGGTGATGGTGCGGTNGTGAATGATTGGGTGAGTGGTGGGTGGTNGTGAGTGGGTGAGTGTGCGTGGTNGTGAGCGGCNGTGGGTGATGATNGTGAGTGGATGATNGTGAGTGGGTGGTNGTGAATGATGGTGGGTGGTGGTGGTGGTGAGAGTGGATGAGTGCATTAGTGAGTGGGTGACTGAGAGGGTGAGTTTGTGAGCTAGCGTGTGGGTGAGTGAGTGGATGAGTGAGTGGGTGAGCGTGCGGGTGAGCGTCGGGTGAGTGTGCGAGCGATCAGTGGGTGAGCGAGTGGGTGGCGGTGGGTGGTGAGTGGGTGAGCANGCGAGTGAGTGGGTGAGTGGGTGAGCATGCGGGCGAGCGTGCGGGCGAGCACCGAGTGGCGTGGGCTCGTGGTGGTGGTGGTGAGGAAGCGACGACGGTGGTGGTGGTGGTGGCGAGCGTTGTGGTGAGCGGTGGTCTCGGTGACCCTTCCCCGCAGGGGAGGGCCCACGCCTCGTAGGGGCCCGGGAACGCGGCCGGAGGAGACGCAAAGCCGTGCTGCTGGGGACACGCGCACAGAGAGAGACACAGAGACACACAGAGAGAGACACGCAGAGAGAGAGATACACACACACACAGAGAGACAGAGATACACAGAGACACACACACAGAGACACACGCACACAGAGATACACACAGAGACACACACACACACAGAGACACACAGACACACACAGACACACACACAGAGACACACACAGAGACACAGAGACACACACAGAGACACACACAGAGAGAGACACGCACACAGAGAGACACACACACAGAGAGATACACACACGCAGAGAGAGACACGCAGAGAAAGAGACACACACACACACAGACACACACAGAGATACACACACACAGAGAGAGACACACGCAGAGAGAGAGACACGCAGAGAGAGATACACACACAGACACACAGAGACACACACAGAGAGAGACACGGAGAGATACACAGAGACACGCAGAGAGACACGCAGAGAGAGACACACACAGAGACACACAGAGACGCAGAGACACACAGAGACACACAACAGAGACACACACAGAGACACACACACACACAGAGACACGGAGACGACATGCAGAGAGATACACACACAGAGAGACACACACACAGAGAGAGACACACGCAGAGAGAGACACGCAGAGAGAGATACACACACAGACACACAGAGACACACACAGAGAGAGACACGGAGAGATACACAGAGACACGCAGATGAGAGACACGCAGAGACACACAGAGACACACACACAGAGACACACACACAGAGACACACACACACACACAGAGACACGGAGACGCACATGCAGAGAGATACACACACAGAGAGACACACAGACACACACACGCAGAGATACACAGACACCACAGAGACACACACAGAGACACACACACACACAGAGACACGGAGACACACAGAGACACACACAGAGAGACACACAGACACACACACGCAGAGATACACAGACCACACAGAGACACACACAGAGACACACACACACACAGAGAGACACATAGACACACACACGCAGATAGATACACAGACACACACAGAGACACACACAGAGACACACACACACAGAGACACGGAGACACACAGAGAGATACACACACAGAGAGACACACAGACACACACAGCAGATAAGATACACAGACACACACAGAGACACACACAGAGACACACACACACGAGAGACACACAGACACACACACGCAGAGATACACAGACACACACAGAGACACACACAGAGACACACACNGATACACAACCGCCATTGCCACTAGTGGCGGTGACATCACCACGACGCTGTGTGCACGTTGAGGCCACGTGAAGTGTCCAAGGCCCGCTGGCAGGTCACGGGGCAGACCCAGCAGGTGCCACGGGTCGACTGACTGAGATGACTGGCCGATGCACCACCTGTGCCCCACAGTGCCAACTCGCTGTGTTTTAGCCGCCCGGCGCTCCGCTCGTTGTTGTGAGCGTCGCTCCTGTGCCCTCCGTTGTTGTTGGAGGGCGACTGCCTCCAACTGCCAGTAGCGTCCTTCACGAGCCTCCTCCACTGAGGCCGATCTTGACACCGCTGGTACCGGTCATCGGCAAGTCCACTCAGCTCCACGTCCTCCTGTACCACATCACTCCATCTCTTCTCCAGCCCGTGCCGCGCCCGTTTAGCCCCTCGATTCGGCCGAACAAAAGCTGTTTAGGCATGCGGTGGCTGGGCATGCGGGCTACATGACCCAGCCAATGCAGCTTTGCCTGCCAGAGGAGCTCACACACACACAAACGCAAAACCCTCACCTGCTTAGCCCCCTGGGCTGACCCTTACCTGGTAGTCGAACTGTGTTGCTGGTGGCAAGAAGGCAACTCCGGGGCAGGGAAATGCCCGGGTACTGCGCTGCGTTGTGCTGCTGCTGCTGCTCCTGATGGTGGTGGTGGTGGTGGTGTGACGGCGGCATCGGCGGGTGGTGAGGGTGCTGGTGGTGAGGGTGCTGGTGAGGGTGGTGTGGTGAGGGTGGTGCTGCTGCTGCTGATGGTGGGGCGGTGGTTCGTCTGCGGAGATGGAGTTGTCCTGGCGAGCGTGGTGAGGCGGCTGCTGCTGCTGCTGCTGGTGAGGGTGGTGAGGGGGTGGTGAGGGTGGTGAGGGTGGAGGTGGTGAGGGTGCTGGTGGTGCCGTGGTGGTGGTGGCGGCGGTGCCGGAGGGTTGGCGGAGGAGGCAGGGGATGGTGAGGCCACTGCTGAGGCGGAACGGGCCAACCTGGCGGGCGTTGACAACAACAACAAGCACGGGCACAACGTTCACACGACGTTCGCACGACGTTCATACGACGTTCGCACGCACGTACAACACACACATGTTCACACGTACAGAAACACAGAGACTCAGAGACTCAGAGACTCACAGAGACCCACAGAGACCCACAGAGACTCACAGAGACCACAGGGACACACAGAGACTCACAGAGACTCACAAAGATAGAGACTCACAGAGACTCACAGNGAGACACACAGAGACCCACAGGGACACACAGAGACCCACAGGGACACACAGAGACTCAGAGACACACAGAGACTCAGAGACACACAGAGACTCAGAGACTCAGAGACACACAGAGACCCACAGAGACTCACAGGGACCTACAGACACCTAAATAGACCCATATAGACCAACATACACCCATAGAGATCCACGCGCACAGAGACCCACACTACAACTAAACTTTGTTCACCAGATGTAAGACCCACTGAGCTGCTGTGTAGATATTGTATCAGAAGCGAGCTGGGACATCACTAGTGACAGCAGCTCAGTCACGTGACTGATATCATCATCACACGGCCTCCTGTACACCAGGCGAGGTAGTTAACATCGAACCCACGACCTCCTGTACACCAGGCGAGGTAGTTAACATCGAACCACGACCTCCTGTACACCAGGCGAGGTAGTCAACATATCAGCATCGAACCCACAACCTCCTGTACACCAGGCGAGGTAGTTAACATCTCAACATCGAACCCACGACCTCCTGTACACCAGGCGAGGTAGTTAACATCTCATAGCCAGCGTTAGATCCAACTCCAGACGCTGACCCCTCACCCCCCCGTGCCCCCCCCCCAACCCCCACACCCCTCCCCCACACCCCCCCGTGCCCCCCCCACACCCCCCCCCCCCACCTGGCTGCCAGGCTCCGTAGGCCTTGTCGTACTCCGCCAGGTTCTCCTCGGGTCTCCGTCGGGGCCGTTGAACGGACGCTGGCGTGAGCGGTGGGCAGCTGCTGCTGCTGCAGCTGCTGCTGCTGCTGTTGGGGGGGGGCGGGGCGGGGGGGTTGAGGGGTGGGGGGGTTGAGGGGTGGGGGACGCCCCCGCCGTGGGCGGTGCCGGGGACGGGCGGTGCCGCCGAGAGATCCGTGCCGGTGCTGGTGTCGCCCTCCGTCTGCTTGTGGGCGATCCAAGCCTGGGCCAGCGCCGCCCAGACCTCGCCGCCTACGCACACGCGGGTGGTGGGTGGTGGGTGGGTGGTGGTGGTGGGTGGTGGNTGGGATGGTGGTGGNTGGTGGTGGTGATGGTGGTGGTGGTGGTGGNTGGNTGGTGGGTTGGTGNTGGTGGTGATGGTGGGTGGTGGTGGTGGNTGGGTGGTTGGTGGNTGGTGNTGGTGGGTGGTGGTGGGTGGTGGNTGGTGGTGGGTGGTGGTGGTGAGTGGTGGTGGNTGGTGGTGGGTGGGTGGGTGGTGGGTTGGTGGTGGGTTGGTGGTGGTGGGTGGTGATGGGTGGGTGGTGGGTGGTGGTGGGTGGGTGGTGGTGGGTGGTGGTGGTGGGTGGGTGGGTGGTGGTGGTGGTGGGTGGGTTAGTGGTGGTTATTAGGTGTCTGTATGTGTGTCTGTGTGTGTCTGTGTGTGTGTCTGTGTGTGTCTATGTGTGTGTGTGTATGTCTGTGTGTGTGTGTGTATCTGTGTGTGTGTGTGTTTGTGTGTCTGTGTGTGTGTCTGTGTGTCTGTGTGTGTGTGTGTCTGTGTGTGTGNCTTGTCTGTGTGTGTGTGTGTGTNCTGTGTGTGTGTGTGTGNCTGTGGTGGTGTGTCNGTGTGTGTGNGTGTGTGTGTGTCNGTGGTCTGTGTGTGTGTGTGTGGTGTGTGNCTGTGNGTGTGTCTGTGTGTGTGTGTCTGGTGTGTGNCTATGTGTGTCNGTGTGTGGTGTGTGTATGTGTGTGNGTGTGTGTGTGTCTGTGTGTCTGGTGTGTGTCTGTGTGTGTGTNGACCCACCCTCATCGCTGGCGCTGTACGACTGGATCCACTGCTGCTGGGAGCTGGGCCACTGGCCCCAGTTGGAGTCGCCCTGCCACATGGCGGCAGTCTGCCACACACAGACACAGACAAAGTCTCCCGTGTAGCCTTAACAGGCTGTTGGGGCAAGTGCCGTTAGCAAGCAGCAGCGCCTATGGAGGCTACCGGCGCTGTGGCACGCACAGAGGGGGTGGGTGGCCAGCACCACAAACCACACCAGGTACTCATTTGAGGCTGAGTCGACCTAGGGAGGCCCAGGACCGGTTTAGATAATGAATCATTGCTGGTGTTGGCCTTGAGCAGGAATGGAACTCGGTGTCGCCGGGTTAGTAGTGCGGTGTAGCGCTAACCGCTACTACACAACCGCTCCCAGACACACACAGACACACACACAGACACACACACAGATACACAGATACACAGACCAATACCAACAACCGCCATTCACCACTAAGTGACGGTGGCGTCACCACGGCACCTGTGCCAGGCCAGGTGCACTTTGAGGCCAGGTGACGTGTCCAATGCTCGCTGACAGGAGGTCATGGGACAGACCCAGGTGCCATAGGTTGGCTGAGATGACCAGTAGATGCACCACCTGTACCCCGACTGTCATCTTGCTGTGTTTAGCCGCTCCGCGCTCCGCTCGTTGTTGTGAGCATCGCTCCTCCGCCCTCCGTTGTTGTTGGAGGGCGACTGCCTCCAACGTGCCCAGTAGCAGCGTCCTTCACGAGCCTCCTCCACAGAGGCCGATCTTGACACCGCTGGTACCGGTCATCGGCAAGTCCACTCAGCTCCACAACCTCTTGTACCGCATCACTCCATCTCGTCTCTAGCCTGTGCCGCACCGTTTAGCCCCTCTATGCGGCCAAATGAAAGCTCCTTGGACATGCGGTGGCTGGGCATGCGGGCGACATGACCCAGCCAACGCAGCCTTGCCTGCAGGAGGAGTTCACCGATGGGACTTTGTCCAGATCTTTCAAGGATTTGTGAGCTCCTCACACAATCTAGCCTGCAGGTTAAGCCCAGGATGGATCGTAGGCAGGCCAGCCTAAATATTTCTACCAGCGAAGATGTTCCATTAGGGGGGTCCACGTTTCACAAGCATTGAGAAGGGAGGGCAGGACTTTGGCCGAGAAGACCTGAAGCTTCGTGCGGAGTGACAGACCAGGTAGCTTCCACACAGCGTTACGCAACCGATGAAAAGATAATGTCGCTCGACTGATTTGGATATACACTGCCCAGGTATGCGAAACTCTCCACTCTCTCCACAACTGCTCCATCACCAATTGGAGTTGTGGGGTGGAGTGTCTGATTATACAAAATACCCAGGCAGGTGCTTAGTTTTGCTGATGGTAAGGCCCCACACATCTCCAGGTTCAGCAACAGCACCTCCAACTCCTCCTCTGAGTGAGCAGCAGTCACCAGATCATCGACCACACCCGGGTATCGATCAGCCTCCATTGTATCTGTACCAGATTGAAATTCCTCCGGTACATCCATGGAAAGCTTCTCAAACTACGTGGTCAAAGATGATGTTAAATAATGTAGGACATCCCTGTCGCACCCCAAGGTGAACAGGGAATGGCTCCGACTCCTGGCCACGTAGTTTTACCCGGGCCCGCTCACCATCATGAAAGTCCTTGATGATCGTGAGCAGAGGGTCAGGGACTCCGAACATACGAAGAACAACCAGAGCCCAGGCCTACTGATGTATCATAGGCCTTGACCAGTCAATAAAGCAGAGACGTAGGTTTTGCTCAAATTCTCTATATCTGCTGTAGCTCCACAGACACACACAGATACACAGACACACCGTGCAGATACACAAAGACAAAGATCCCCCATATAGCCTTAACCAACTCTAGGGCAAGTGCTGTTAGCGAGCGCCTACGAAGGCCGGCACGGTACACGAGGGGTGGGTGGCCAGCACCACACCGTACCAGGTTCTCATTTGAGGCTGAGTCGACCTAGGCGAGGCCCATGACCGGTTCGTCACCGGTGTTGGCCGTGAGCGGATATCGAACCCGGGTCGCCGGGTTCGTAGCGCAGCGTAGCGCTAACCGCTACACCACCACTCCCCACTATACGCAGATACACACACACACGTAGATTGATACACACACACAGATACACAAATATCGACACACAGACGTAGATACACACAGACATCGATTGTAGTCAATGTTTCTGGTCAGATCGCGTTATTATAAATGTGTCACTAACCTCCACCACCCGACACGGCCAATCAGCAAACAATGTGTCGCGTTGACAAAACGCCACATTTATAACAACGCGATCTAACCCAAAGACCTTTATTATGAATAATACTGGTCGCGAAAGTCTACGTGTCGAACACACACACAGACACACAACAACCGAGTGTCGGTGACGTCACCACGACACTTGTGCCAGGCTATGTGCACAGATACACACACAGATACAGATACAGACACACACAGATACAGACACACACACATACACAGATACAGACACACACACACAGATACACACACACAGACACACAGATGCACACACACAGATACACACACACATACACACACACAGATACACATACACACACATACACACACATACACACATACAGATACACATACACACACACACAGATACACACACACACAGATACACACACATACAGATACACATACACACACAGATACAGACACACACAGACTACACACACACACATACACTACACACATACACAGATATACGCAGATACAGACATACACAGATACAGACATACACAGACACACACATACACACNTACACAGATAAAGATGCCCCGTGTAGTCTTACCAGTGTTGGGGCAAGTGCTGTTAATAGCAAGTATCAGCACCTATCAAGGGCAGCACCACGCCCGGCCGCCTTTGTCTCCCCAGTGGCGATGCTCACTACACACCGCTACACCAGGTACTCATTTGCGGCTGAGTCGACCTAGGGAGGCGCAGGACCGGTTCAGACAATCGTCACTGGTGGCGTTGGTTGTGAGCGGAATCAAACTCAGTCTGTGGGTCTCTGTAGGAGTCTGTGGGTCTCTGTAGGAGTCTGTGGTCTCTGTGTGAGTCTGTGGGTCTCTGTGTGAGTCTGTGGTCTCTGTGAGTCTGTGGGTCTCTGTGCGAGTCTGTGGGTCTCTGTGCGAATCTGTGGGTCTCTGTGCGAGTCTGTGGGTCTCTGTNGTGTGGGGTCTCTGTAGGAGTCTGGGTCTCTGTGTGAGTCTCTGGGTCTCTGTGCGAGTCTGTGGTCTCTGTGCGAGTCTGTGGTCTCTGTGCGAATCTGTGGGGTCTCTGTGCGAGTCTGTGGGTCTCTGTAGGAGTCTGTGGTCTCTGTAGGAGTCTGTGGGTCTCTGTAGGAGTCTGTGGTCTCTGTAGGAGTCTGTGGTCTCTGTAGGAGTCTGTGGGTCTCTGTAGGAGTCTGTGGGTCTCTGTAGGAGTTTGTGGGTCTCTGTAGGAGTCTGTGGGTCTCTGTAGGAGTCTGTGGGTCTCTGTAGGAGTCTGTGGGTCTCTGTAGGAGTCTGTGGTCTCTGTAGAGTCTGTGGTCTCTGTAGGAGTCTGTGGGTCTCTGTAGGAGTCTGTGGGTCTCTGTAGGAGTCTGTGGTCTCTGTAGGAGTCTGTGGGTCTCTGTGCGAGTCTGTGGTCTCTGTGCGAGTCGTAGGTCTCTGTAGAGTCTGTGGGTCTCTGTAGGAGTCTGTGGTCTCTGTGCGAGTCTGTGGGTCTCTGTGCGAGTCTGTGGTCTCTGTATGAGTCTGTGGGTCTCTGTAGGAGTCTGTGGTCTCTGTGCGAGTCTGTGGGTCTCTGTATGAGTCTGTGGTCTCTGTAGGAGTCTGTGGGTCTATGAGTCTGTGGTCTCTGTAGGAGTCTGTGGGTCTCTGTGGAGTCTGTGGGTCTCTGTAGGAGTCTGTGGGTCTCTGTAGGAGTCTGTGGGTCTCTGTAGGAGTCTGTGGGTCTCTGTAGTTGCTGTGTGAGTCTGTGGGTCTCTGTAGGAGTCTGAGATCTCTGTAGGAGTCTGTGGTCTCTGTAGGATTCTGTGGGTCTCTGTATGAGTCTGTGGGTCTCTGTGCGAGTTGTGGGTCTGTGGGGTCTCTGTGGTAGGGTCTGTGGTCTCTGTAGGAGTCTGTGGGTCTCTATGAGCCTGTTCCGCACTCACAATTAGGCAGCTGTTCACACACACACCNACACACACACACACCGACACACACACCGACACACTCACAGAGACACCAACACACACACACCGACACACACACTCACAGAGACACACACCAACACACACACACACCAACACACACACACACCAACACACACACAGAGACACACACACAATGTCCGACGCGTTGCCAGCTGGCCCCAAACCGACTTCTTGTCGTCGAGGCGACTTCGCGACGACGACGACGAACAGGCCGCGGCCTACGGAGCCTGGCCCCGCAGGCTTGACTAGGCCGCGTCCGTCTAGCGGCCCGCTCGCTCGGCTAAGCACGCGCGTGCAATCGCCCAATCGACTCACGGTCTCGCGTGTTCACTCCACCGTCAATACATCGTGGAGGTAAANCAATTAGAGAGATGTGTGGTGTCGGGGAGAGGAAATATGAAAAAATTGGTACCGGGCGGAGCGACACCTCCCCTTGCATGCGGCCCGCCGCCACTTAGCGGCGGGAATGGAGGGTTCGGAAATCGTAACGTTAATAAGAGCGACGGGTCACGTGGGCCCCGGAGTGGAGGGAGAGGGGGGGGGGTTGAGCCACGCGTCTCACCCATTGGTTGACGGTCGTGGAGGGGCGGGCGTGGGGGGGGNTGAGAAGGGGAGGGGGGGCGTTCAGCCGCGCTTTCTCATTGGTCCACGGTCTTGAGTGGGCGGGGCCGGAGTGAGAGGGTGCGGTTAGTGGGAGGAGTTACGATGGAGAGAGGGCAGAGCGGGGGTTGAACCGCGCTTCCCCATTGGTCCAGGGTCGTGAGTGGGCGGGGCGGAGTGAGGGGGTGGGTTAGTGGGAGGAGTTACGATGGAGAGAGGGCGGAGTGGGGGTTGAACCGCGCTTCCCTATTGGTCCAGGGTCGTGAGTGGGCGGGGCGTCAATGAGTGCGAAGGGGCGGGTGGTATGGGGAGGGGAGTTGAGGTTGAACCGCGCTTTCCCATTGGTCCAGGGTCGTCAGTGGGCGGGGCTAAGCGAGAGAAGGCGGGTTAGTGGGAGGAGTTACGATGGAGAGAAGGCGGAGTGGGGGTTGAACCGCGCTTCCCTATTGGTCCACGGTCGTGAGTGGGCGGGGCTGAGCGAGAGCGGGCGGGTTAGTGGGAGGAGTTACAATGGAAGAGGGCGGAGTGAGCGGGGTTGAACCGCGCTTCCCCATTGGTCAATGGTCGTGAGTGGGCGGGGCTGGGTGAGAAGGGGCGGTGAGGGGGGGGGGGTGATCCGCGACTCCGATTGGTTAGCGGTCACGAGGCCACGCTGCAACCAATCAGAGTGCAGGGATTTTGTATTCCTGCCCCGCCCCCTTCTCCGAGATGGTTCGTGACGTCACCACGAATCGATTTGAGAAGATTCGTAAGCGTCGACTAGCTAGAATCGATTCTAATTGCGTAATGTTATCGTCACCACGCCGCTTGTGCCAGGCTGGGTGCACAGACTTTGAGGCAGCTTCTGATTGGCCGGATAGAGGGGCTAAACGGGCACGACACGGGCTAGAGAAGAGATAGAATTGATGGATGGATGGNTGGGTGAGTGGGTGAGTGGGTGGGTGAGGGGTGAGTGGATGAGTGAGTGGGTAGGTAGGTGAGTGAGTGGGTGAGTGGTGGGTAGGTGAGTGGGGTGTAGTGAGTGGGTAGGTGAGTGCAGTGGGTAGTGAGTAGGTAGGTAGATGAGTGAGTGGGTGAGTGGGTAGGTTGAGTGAGTGGGTGGGTGGGTGGAGTGGGTGGGNAGGTGAGTGAGTGGGTAGGTGAGTGAGTGAGTGTATGAGTTAGTGAGTGGTGAGTGAGTGGNTGAGTGAGTGAGTGAGTGGGTGAGTGAGTGGTGAGTGGGTGGGTGAGTGGGTGGGTGAGTGAGTGGGTGGGNTGAGTTAGCGAGTGAGTGAGTGGGTGGGTACGTGGTGGGTGAGTGAGTGAGTGGGGTGGGTGAGTGGNTGGGTGAGAGTGAGTGGTGAGTGAGTGAGTGGGTGAGTGAGTGGGTGGGTAGGTGAGACATGGGTGGGTGAGTGAGTTGGTGGGTGGGTGAGTTAGCGAGTGAACGAGTGGGTGGGTAGGTGAGTGAGTGGGTTAGTNAGTGGGTGAGTGAGTGGGTGGGTGAGTGAGTTGGTGGGTGAGGGGGGTCTGAGTTAGCGAGTGAGTGGGGGGTAGGTGAGAGGGTGAGTGAGTTGGTGAGTGAGTTAGCGAGTGAATGAGTGGGTGGGTACGTGAGTGGGTGAGTGGTTGGGTGGTAGGTGAGTGGGTGGGTAGTGANTGAGTGAGTTGGCTAATGGCGGGCATACGTTGATGCNGTGCNAGTGAGTGTGGNGCGTGGCCACGTCAGTCCNGATGCCCGCGGAGTCTTTCAAAGTCCGTTCCTCGTGTGCCACTGAGTGGCTGCGTATCCACCAATCAGACGGTCTCTTGCGTCTGTGGGTGTGATGGCAAGAGAGTGAATCGTGTNGCTGTGATGAGTCTAGGACGCAGCGCTGAGTCTATGGGTAGTGCTGAGTCTATGGGTGAGTGCTGAGTTAGGGGTGGTGCGTGAGTCTATGGGCAGTGCGTGAGTCTATGGGCAGTGCTGAGTTAGGGNAGTGCTGAGGCTATGGACAGTGTTGAGTCTATGGGCAGTGCTGAGTCTATGGGCGTGTGAGTCTATGGTGACAGTGCTGAGTCTATGGGCAGTGCTGAGTCTATGTAGTGCTGAGTCTATGGAGTGTTGAGTCTATGGGCAGTGTGAGTCTATGGGTAGTGCCTGAGTCTATGGGTAGTGCTGAGTCTATGGGTAGTGCTGAGTCTATGGGTAGTGCTGAGTCTATGGGTAGTGCTGAGTCTATGGGTGTGCTGAGTCTATGGGCAGTGCTGAGTCTATGGGCAGTGTGAGTCTATGGGCAGTGTTGAGTTATGGGTAGTGCTGAGTCTATGGGCAGTGCTGAGTCTATGGCAGTGCTGAGTCTATGGGCAGTGCTGAGTCTATGGGTAGTGCTGAGTCTATGGGCAGTGTTGAGTCTATGGNCAGTGTTGAGTCTATGGGCAGTGTTGAGTCTATGGGCAGTGTTGAGTCTATGGGCAGTGTTGAGTCTATGCTGAGTCTATGGTAGTGTTGAGTCTATGCTGAGTCTATGGGCAGTGTTGAGTCTATGGCAGTGCTGAGTCTATGGGCAGTGTGAGTCTATGGGTAGTGTTGTCTATGGGTAGTGTTGAGTCTATGGGCAGTGTTGAGTCTATGGGTAGTGTGAGTCTATGGGCAGTGTGAGTCTATGGGAGTGTTGAGTCTATGGGCAGTGTGAGTCTATGGGTAGTGTTGGTCTATGGGTGTTGAGTCTATGGGTAGTGTTGAGTCTATGGGTAGTGTTGAGTCTATGGGCAGTGTTGAGTCTATGGTAGTGTTGAGTCTATGGGTAGTGTTGAGTCTATGGGTAGTGTTGAGTCTATGGGCAGTGTTGAGTCTATGGGTGTGTTGGNAGTGTGAGTCTATGGGCAGTGTTGAGTCTATGGGTGTGTTGAGTCTATGGGTAGTGTTGAGTCTATGCGGCCGGGTACGGTAAGGAAAAACATAACTCTGATAATATATGCACTATCAGAGTTATGTTTCGATTTAAAGCTTTCGTGACTGCAGGGATTCATCTTCTTGGTTCTTTCGGTAAAGTCATCACGTAGAAGGGAAATAATAAAATAATAAAATAAACATAATAAATACAATTCTCACGACGTTTCGGCCACAACGCAAGCAGCCGTTCTCAGGTGAAGAACAGGTCTGTCGGAAAGACAGCGTCTGAATGAACACCACCAAGCTTGGCAGCGTATATACTTAAATATATACTTAAATATACGCTGCCAAGCTTGGTGGTGTTCAGAAGAACAGGGCTGTCGGAAAGACAGCGTCCGAATGAACACCACCATGCTTGGAGCGTATATTTAAGCTGCCAAGTTTGGTGGTGTCATTCGGACGCTGTCTCCCCGACAGACTGTTCTTCACCTGAGGACGGCTGCTTGCATTGTGGTCGAAACGTCGTGAGAATTGTATTTGATTATATATATATATTTTATTTTCCTTCTACGTGACTTTACTGAAACAACCAAGAAGATCTTAACACAATTGCTGCTGTTTTATCGCCACCAGGGTAAACATCCAGATTCTTATCGTTTTACACGCTTCCATGTAACTCACTCTCTGTCTGTTGTCGTCATCGTTGTTGTATCCTCAAATCTTGTAACTCAATTTTAACCCACTTCCCAATGTGGTATCGACTGCAAACTTGGTATACGTGTGTCATACTGATGACACACTATATTGTATCATAAAAAATTAAAATAGATATATTTTCAAACATTTTTAAATCATTTATATTAAGTTCGCTTGCGTGCTTGCGTGCTTGCTTACGACCGTGCAAATCTTTCGGTCGTTTTTTAACCCACTTCCCGTGATCCAATCGAGCTGACATTTTCCAAACAGACTCGTTGTGCGTGATAATTAATTTTCGTTAAAAAAATTTCCTAAATTTTACACTGTTTAGGGAATTTTTTTAAAATATTTAATTACCAATTGCTTAATGCTGGCAGACAATCATCTGACCCATAGGTGGCAGCCATCTCAAGCCAGAGGACGAGAGGACTCTAGCCGCCACGCATATAAAGGATTTAGAGTGAAAAACTTAGTTTTTACGGGTTTATTTTTTACATGTTATGTTCCGGTTGGCTCTAATTGTCCAGCTCATGACGTTGGTTAATCACCCCCCCTGACGTTGTGGCAAGTTTCGGGGCCAGAGTCGTGGAGTCTTCCGTTATAGTACACTTCATAAAGCGTTTTTTAAAAAAGTTATTTTAAAAATTTACTTATTTATAACTCATGATCGACATCCAGTCTGTCCCCCCCCCCCGCCCGCATCGCACATCGAACTTTTAGTTTCGATTAAAGCTTTCGTGACTGCAGCAGGGATTCATCTTCTTGGTTCTTTGTAAAGTCATCACATAGAAGGGAAGTAATACAATAATAAAAATAAAACATAATAAATTAAATTTCGATGTAAAGCTTTCGTGACTGCAGAGATTCATCTTCTTGGTTCTTTCGGTAAAGTCACGTAGAAGGGAAGTAATAAAATAATAAAATAAAACATAATACAATAATTCTCACGACGTTTCCGCCACAACGCAAGGCTGCTTGCGTTGTGGCCTAAACGTCGTGAAAATTATGTTATTACTTTTAGTTTAAAACGACTTTATATGATAAACAACTACACTCATGACAACGATACACATATCAGAAGAGACAGGTGATATATTTTAATACGTCTATAATATACACTTGGATTTCACAATGATGTTGTACGATTCAATGCGCGTTAGGTCCTGTACCACACTATGATCCACTAATAGTACCTACCAATAGTACCCACTACTACTACTACTGCAGGCACTACTAGTACTAGCACCTCCTACTAACACCACGCCCGGCCGCCTTTGTCTCCCTACCAAAAGCAGTACCTACTAGTAGGTTCAATATTCATCTTCTTGGTTCTTTCGCTAAAGTCGTCACGTAGAAGGGAAGTAATAAAATAATAAAAATAAAACATAAAATAATTCTCACGACGTTTCGGCCACAACGCAAGCAGCCGTCCTCAGGTGAAATCAGGTCTGTCGAGGCGACCGTCTGAATGGATCGAAATAGGTTCAATATTGATTTGAAGCTTTCGTCACTGCAGGAATCCATATTCTCTTTGGGTATTTCGGTAAAGTCAAGTAGATAGACAAATTACACTGGTCAACAACAAAAAAACATGTTTTTCTGGCCTGGACTTTTGCAGCTGTTCTAGACTAATTTCAGGGTGCTGATTCCAAATCTGATCTCAGATTTGCTCTATCACATCTCATTTTATGCTATCGGCATACTCTGTGTGTGTGCCTGTGTGTGTGTGTGCCTGTGTGCGTGTGCATGTGTGTGTGCCTGTGTGTGTGTCTGTGTGTGTGCTGTGTGTGTGCCTGTGTGTGTGCCTGTGTGCTTGCGTGTGTGTGTGCCTGTGTGTGTGCATGTGTGTGTGCCTGTGTGTGTGTCCNTGTGTGTGTGCCTGTGTGCTTGCGTGTGTGTGTGTCTGTGTGTGTGTCTGTGTGTGTGCCTGTGTGTGTGTCCCTGTGTGTGTGCCTGTGTGTGTGTCTGTGTGTGTGCTGTGTGTGTGCCTGTGTGCTTGCGTGTGTGTGTGCTGTGTGTGTGTCTGTGTGTGTGTGTCTGTGTGTGTGCTGTGTGTGTGTGTGCCTGTGTGTGTGCCTGTGTGCTTGCGTGTGTGTGTGCCTGTGTGTGTCTGTGTGTGTGTGTCTGTGTGTGTGCCTGTGTGTGTGTCTGTGTGTGTGCTGTGTGTGTGCCTGTGTGCTTGCGTGTGTGTGTGCCTGTGTGTGTGTGTCTGTGTGTGTGCCGTGTGTGTGCCCGTGTGTGTGCCTGTGTGTGTGTGTATCTGTGTGTGCCCGTGTGTGTGTGCCTGTGTGTGGTGCCTGTGTGTCTATCTGTGTGTGTGCCTGTGTGTGGTGCCTGTGTGTCTATCTGTGTGTGTGCCTGTGTGGGGAGTGGTGGGTGTAGTGGTTAGCGCTACGCTGCGCTACAAACCTGTCAACCTGAGTTCGATTCCCGCTCACGGCCGACACCGCAGTGACGATTATCTGAAACGGTTCTGGGCGTCCCCTAGGTCGACTCAGCCTCAAATGAGTACCTGGTGCAGTGCTTAAAAAANTGTCTCCACTTGGGAGACAAAGGCGGCCGGGCGTGGTGCTGGCCACCCACCCCTCGTGTGCCGTGCCGGCCTTCATAGGTGCTACTCGCTAACAGCACTTGCCCCTACAGCCTGTTAAGGCTACACGGGGGATCTTTGTCTTTGTGTCTGAGTGTGTGTGTCTGTGCGCCTGTTGTTTTCCGGAGCCAGGAGGCTGAACGCGCCGATTCGTCAATCTGTCCGTCCTCTCTGCCAAATCATCGTTCGCCCTGTCTGCCACGTGTCTCTGTCTGCGTGTCTCTGTCTGCCGNGTGTCTCTGTCTGTCGCGTGTCTCTGTCTGCGTGTCTCNGTCTGCGTGTCTCTGTCTGTGTGTCTCTGTCTGCGTGTCTCGTCTGTGTGTCTCTGTCCGTGTCTCTGTCTGCGTGTCTCTGTCTGCGTGTTTCTGTCTGCGTGTCTCTGTCTGTGTGTCTCTGTCTGTGTGTCTCGTCTGCGTGTCTCTGTCTGTGTGTCTCTGTCTGCCGCGTGTCTCTGTCTGTCGCGTGTCTCGTCTGCGTGTCTCGTCTGCGTGTCTCTGTCTGTGTGTCTCTGTCTGTCTCTGTCTGTGTGTCTCTGTCTGCGTGTCTCTGCGTGTCTCTGTCTGCGTGTCTCTGTCTGCGTGTCTCTGTCTGTGTGTCTCTGTCTGTCTCTGTCTGTGTGTCTCTGTCTGTGTGTCTCTGTCTGTGTGTCTCTGTCTGCCGCGTGTCTCTGTCTGCGTGTCTCTGTCTGCGTGTCTCTGTCTGCGTGTCTCTGTCTGTGTGTCTCTGTCTGCCGCGTGTCTCTGTCTGCGTGTCTCTGTCTGTGTGTCTCTGTCTGTGTGTCTCTGTCTGTGTGTCTCTGTCTGCCGCGTGTCTCTGTCTGTGTGTCTCTGTCTGCCGCGTGTCTCTGTCTGCCGNGTGTCTCTGTCTGTGTGTCTCTGTCTGTGTGTCTCTGTCTGCCGCGTGTCTCTGTCTGTGTGTCTCTGTCTGTGTGTCTCTGTCTGCGTGTCTCTGTCTGCGTGTCTCTGTCTGCCGCGTGTCTCTGTCCGCGTGTCCGTCCGTCCGTCGACCTTGGCCTCATCTAATCCGCTAAATCCATCCGTCCGCGCACCTCATCCCCTCCAATATCATCAACCCACCACCGCCGCCGCCATTGTTACCACCGCCATTTCCCTTCCGCTTACTCCTCCTTCTGCCCTCCTCCTCCTCCTACCGCTTCTCCACAGGTCGCAAACGGGGTTTGATTCCGTACCCGTACCCGGCCGCACCAGGGTCACAAACGGGTACCCGTTCCCGTACCTGGCCGGGTACGTGTATCGGGTACCCGGTTGTGACCTCTGCCCTCCTACTCCTCCTCCTCCCTCTCCTCCTCCTCCTCNCCTACCCCTCCTCTCTCCCACCCTCCTCCAGAGGTCGCAACCGGGCAGTGGCGGCTCCTGCAAAATCTCTTAGGGGGGCAAATGTCTGGATGATTGATAAGGATAAGGTCCACCCATGCAATGGATAAATTCAGCTTAAGCATGTAAAGGCAACTTCACTTCTTTAATATTAATGAAAAATAAAGTGACTCTTACAATACATCTTGTTTGTTTCTATACTCACTATTAATACAAACCACTCAAGTGTCTTTTATTAAAGATTCCACTAGGTGGCGACAAATTATATTGTTGGATGAAACGTGCTTACGTATGATGACGTCACGTTAGGGCGAGCCCTCCCGGAAGCCGTAGAGAATGCATTGGAGCGCCCCCCGTTCGAAAAAAACATCTTTGAATGTAAGTCTACGGGGCCACTCGGGGCGATTCTCAGCCGGAGTGAAATCGCCCAAAAAGAGGCGGTACTCCACAGAACGTAGCATGACGCTGATTGGACTATACCCAGAGGCTGCAGTGCGGCTAGCGTACTCTGTGGTTAATGACATTGGTGGTGCGTCGCCCAATCGCCCGAATGAAGAAACCGCCCCTGCCCTACCCGATACCCGGCTACCCGTTTGTGACCCTGGTGCGGCCGGGTACGGGTAAGGAATCAAAATCCGTTTGCGACCTCTGCCCTCCTCCTACCCCTCCCTCCCCTTGTGCCCCTCCTCTCCTCCCTCTCCTCCTCCTCCTCCCTCTCTCCTCCCTCCCTCTCCTCCTCCTCCTACTTCCTCCTCCCCCTGCCCCCTGCCCCCCTCACAGGGGAACACCATGAACGCGGTGAAGGCGGCGTGCACGTGTTCCGCCGCGTACAGCGCCGCCGCCTCCTCCGAGGGATCTGCAGCCAGAGGCGGTCGCCGCCACCAGAGGCAGAGCCACGGCTCCCGACGCGTGGTCGACCATCCCTCACCTCCTCCTCCACCGCTGCCGTTCCTGCCGTTCCCTCCCCATCGTCGCCTCCTCCTCCGGCGGCCCCACACCACCGCCGTCCCCGTCGTCGTAGGTGAAGAGGACGGGCTCCCCGTTGCGGACGAGCGCCACCCAGGCGCGGCTGCCCCGCACGTGGAAGCTGAAGGAGACGTAGTAGAGGCCCCCGGCGGGGCTCGTGAACACGCCGCTCGGAACGTCGTAGGCGCCCTCGCCGTTGTAGAAGACCTCGTCGAAGACGATCGGAGTCCCCGCCGGCGGGTACGCCTCGACAGGCGCACCGAGAACGCGCCCGGGTCGCCGGCTGCGGTATCTGCTGGTGCTGCTGCTGGTGCTGCTGCTGGTGCTGCTGCTGGTGCTGCTGCTGGTGCTGCTGCTGCTGAGTGTGAAACTGGACCTGCATCTGCTGTTGCTGCTGCTGCTGCTGCATCTGCTGCTGCTGCTGCTGCTCGGGGAAGGGAGCGAATGGCAGCACGGGAACCTTGACGGCGCTCATGTAGTGGTGGTGGTGCACGTGGTGCTCCTTGACGCCCACCATCTTCTTCGCCGCGACGGGAACTTGACGACGCCGCCGGGCGGCGCGTCCGGAGGGCCGCGGGAGAGGAGGCGGCGGGCTCCGGCCGTAGGCCACGCCGACTCCGACCGACGGGCCCAGGTCGGCCTCCCGTCGAACCGCCGCCGGCCGCAGGGGCATCGTCCGCCCCTGGAGGTCGCCCAGGAGCTCGCGGTCGCCGGGCGGCGGCGGCGGCCCGTGTGCCGCGGGCGGCCCGGCGGGCCGGGCGGCCCGGCGGACCGGGGGCGCCGACGGGGCCTCCGTCCCGAGGGCCGCACTCGCACGACCCGGCGAGCCCGGCGAGCCGGCGTGCCCTTGCTGCCGGGCCACCCCTTGGGGCCGCGTTCGCCCCGGGGCCCGCCGGGCCCGCCGGGCCACGGGACCGCGGGGCCCACGGGACCGCGTCCCCGCGGGCCCGGCCGCCGGCCTCCCCGGCGGGCCGCGATCGCCGGGCGCGCCGTCCCCGCCCGGAGCTCCGACGGGCCCCCTTCGCCCGGCGGTCCGCGTGGCCCGGGGCCCCCGCTCTCCGGCGAGGCCGTCGACCCCGGGCAACCCGGCCGCCCCTCCGGCCCCGGCTCCCCTTGGGCCCCACGTGACCCTCGGGGCCCTGGGGCCGGGCGGCCCGGACTCGCCGCGGCCGCCCTTCGCGCCGGGCGGGAGCCTGCCGGGCAGGCCGGCTTCCCCTGCAGCCCCCGGTGGCCCTTCTCCCCGGCCGCCCCGGGGCCCCGTCCCTGCCCGGGCTGCCCATCCCGGGAGGCCCAGCGGCCCGGAGGCCGGGCTGCCCGGGGGCCCGCGGCTCCCCGCTCCCCCTTGGCGCCGGGCTGGCCCCGGGCCCCTCGGCCCCGTCCACGCCGGCGCTCCCGGGACTCCGACGCCCGGAGGCCCCGCCTCGCCGGGGGGCCCCGCGGGCCCGGGACCCCTCCCCCCGACCCCCCGTCCCCCTTGTCGCCCTTGGGCCCCGGCAGGCCCTGGGGGCCCTGGTGGCCCTTGGGGCCGGGGTCCCGGCGCGTCCCGGGACTCCGGCGGGACCTTTGTGGCCGGCTACCCCGGGAGGTCCGGCGAGCCCGGGTGTCCGCGGCTCCCCGGCGAGGGGAGCCCGGGGCTCCGGGGCCCCTGGGGGCCCGTGGGGCCCGGGGGCCGGCCTGGCCCACTCCCGGCAGGCCCGGGTGGCCGGGGGGCCCTTCAAGCCGCGCGGGCCGGGCTGCAGCACCACCGGAACTTCTGTGGAGGAGGAGAGCAGAGGGCGGTGGTGGTGNTGGTGTTAAGGGTTGGTGATGGCGGTGGTGGTGGTGTGTTAAGGTTGGTGGTGGTGGTGGTGGTGGTGGTGGTGGTTGGTGGTGGCGGTGGTGTGGTGGTGGTGTTAAGGGTTGGTGTTGGTGGTGGTGGTTGTGCTGCTGGTGGTGGTGATGACAATTTTATCCGAATGGTGGTCATGGTGATGGTGGTGTTTGGGTTGTGGTGGTGGTGTGCAGTGGCGCGGTGTGATAGTGATAGTAGTGGTGGTGGTGGTGTGATGATAGTGATAGTGATGGTGATGGTGGTGGTGATGGTGGTGATGATAGTGATAATAGTGGTGATGGTGGTGGTGATAGTGATCGTAGTGGTGGTGATAGTGATGATGCTGGTGATGATGGTGGTGGTGATAGTGATAGTAGTGGTGATGGTGGTGATGATAGTGATAGTAGTGGTGGTGGTGATAATGATAGTAGTGATGATGTGGTGGTGATAGTGATGGTGGTGATGGTGATAATGATAGTAGTGGTGATGGTGATAGTGATAGTAGTGGTGATGGTGATGATAGTGATGGTAGTAGTGGTGGTGACAGTGGTGGTGACATTGATGACACTGCGCTGATGCTGATGCCGATGATGATGCTCCATCGACACCGAACCACCGACGGCCATCGTCCTCACCAATCCACTTCTCCTTGACTTTACCCTTCACCGGCGGGCGGGGCCCACCCCGCCCGCCCCCACCACCCCACTCCCGCGTACGTCGCCTGCTTCACGAACGTCTGGGGGGCCCTCCGCCCCCGCCACGGAGAACTGCGACTGGACTCCGGCGGAGGAGGAGGAGAGCACGGGGCGGAGGCGGCGTCCGGTAGTAGCTGGAGCTCGCGGTCGCCACCAGGAAGACAAAGATGGCGGCCGAGCGGAGCGCTGATGGAGCGACATCGCGACCTGAGGGGAGACGGGGAGAGGTTGTGGGTCAGTGGCAGAGGTCGCAAGCGGTACCCGATACCCGTACCCGATACCCGTACCCTACCCGNTACCNACCTACCGTACCCGTACCCTACCCGGTACCCTACCTATACCCCCAGATACCCGTACCCCGAGTACCCGTACCCACCGTACCCGTACCCTACCCGTACGTACCCTACCGAACCCGTACCCTACCCGATACCCGTACCCTACCCCCCCCCTACCCGATACCCGTACCCAGAACCGTACCCACCATACCGTACCCTACCGATACTACCCGATACCCGATACCCGTACCCTACCCGTCCCTATACCGACCCTACCGTACCCGTACCCACCCTATACCTACCCGTCTACCGTACCCGTACCCTACCGTACCCGTACCCTACCCGATACCCGTACCCACCGATACCNGTACCCTACCCGTACCCTACCCGTACCCGTACCCACCCAATACCTGTACCCTACCAGTACCCGTACCCTACCGATACCCGTACTACCCGATACCCGGCTACCCGTACCGGCCGGGTACGGGTAGGCGTTAGGACCTGTGGGCCGGGTACAGGCCGTGGTCACTGGTGAGTCTTTGTCGCTCTTGGGTATACGGGTAGGGAACACGCTATGTACGTTGACTAGAGATTGCCCCCCCCCCACTTTAAGAGCAGTGTTGAGTCTATGGGCAGTGTTAGTCTATGGCAGTGTTAGTCTATGGGCAGTGTTGAGTCTATGGGCAGTGTTAGTCTATGGCAGTGTTGAGTCTATGGCAGTGTTAGTCTATGGGCAGTGTTAGTCTATGGTGGCAGTGTTGAGTCTATGGCAGTGTTAGTCTATGGGTGGCAGTGTTGAGTCTATGGCAGTGTTGAGTCTATGGCAGTGTTGAGTCTATGGCAGTGTTGAGTCTATGGTGCAGTGTTGAGTCTATGGCAGTGTTGAGTCTATGGGTAGTGTTGAGTCTATGGGAGTGTTGAGTCTATGGCAGTGTTGAGTCTATGGCAATGTTGAGTCTATGGGCAGTGTTGAGTCTATGGGCAGTGTTGAGTCTATGGCAATGTTGAGTCTATGGGTGGCAGTGTTGAGTCTATGGNCAGTGTTGAGTCTATGGTGGCAGTGTTGAGTCTATGGCAGTGTTAGTCTATGGGTGGCAGTGTTGGTCTATGGGTGGCAGTGTTGAGTCTATGGCAGTGTTGAGTCTATGGCAGTGTTGAGTCTATGGCAGTGTTAGTCTATGGGCAGTGTTGAGTCTATGGTCAGTGTTGAGTCTATGGCAGTGTTGAGTCTATGGGCAGTGTTAGTCTATAGGTGGTGGTGTTGAGTCTATGGGTGCAGTGTTAGTCTATGGGTGGCAGTGTTAGTCTATGGCAGTGTTGAGTCTATGGGCAGTGTTGAGTCTATGGGTGGCAGTGTTGAGTCTATGGGCAGTGTTAGTCTATGGGTGGCAGTGTTGAGTCTATGGCAGTGTTGAGTCTATGGGTGGCAGTGTTGAGTCTATGGGCAGTGTTAGTCTATAGGTAGTGTTAGTCTATGGCAGTGTTGAGTCTATGGGCAGTGTTAGTCTATGGGCAGTGTTAGTCTATGGGTGGCAGTGTTGAGTCTATGGGTGGCAGTTTGAGTCTATGGGTAGTGTTAGTCTATAGGTGGCAGTGTTGAGTCTATGGGCAGTGTTGAGTCTATGGCAGTGTTGAGTCTATGGGCAGTGTTGAGTCTATGGGCAGTGTTAGTCTATAGGTGGCAGTGTTGAGTCTATGGGCAGTGTTGAGTCTATGGGCAGTGTTGAGTCTATGGGCAGTGTTGAGTCTATGGTGGCAGTGTTGAGTCTATGGCAGTGTTGAGTCTATGGCAGTGTTGAGTCTATGGGTGCAGTGCTGGGTCTATGGGTGGCAGTGTTAGGTATATAGGCAGTGTTGAGTCTATGGCAGTGTTGAGTCTATGGCAGTTTTGAGTCTATGGGCAGTGTTCAGTCTATGGACAGTGTTGAGTCTATGGCAGTGATGAGTCTATGGCAGTGTTGAGTCTATGGGCAGTGTTGAGTGTATGGACATTGTTAGTCTATGGGTGGCAGTGTTGAGTCTATGGNCAGTGTTGAGTCTATGGCAGTGTTGAGTTATGGCAGTGTTGAGTTTATGGGTGGCAGTGTTGAGTCTATGGCAGTGTTCTGTCTATGGCAGTGTTGAGTCTATGGCAGTGTTGAGTCTATGGNCAGTGTTGAGTCTAGGGTGGCAGTGTTGAGTCTATGGCAGTGTTGAGTCTATGGCAGTGTTGAGTCTATGGCAGTGTTGAGTCTATGGACAGTGTTGAGTCTATGGGTAGTGTTGAGTCTATGGGCAGTGTTGAGTCTATGGGCAGTGTTGAGTCTATGGGCAGTGTTAGTCTAAGCAGTGTTGAGTCTATGGCAGTGTTGAGTCTATGGGCAGTGTTGAGTCTATGGGCAGTGTTGAGTCTATGGGTGGCAGTATTGAGTCTATGGGTGGCAGTGTTGAGTCTATAGGCAGTGTTGAGTCTATGGTAGTGTTGAGTCTATGGGCAGTGTTGAGTCTATGGGCAGTGTTGAGTCTATGGCAGTGTTGAGTCTATAGGTGGCAGTGCTGAGTTGATGGGTGGCAGTGTTGAGTCTATTGGTGGCAGTGTTGAGTCTATGGGTGGCAGTGTTGAGTCTATTGGTGGCAGTGTTGAGTCTATGAGCAGTGTTGAGTCTATGGCAGTGTTGAGTCTATGGCAGTGTTGAGTCTATGGGAGTCTGAGACCAGGAATGGCACCGGGCAGAGATGATCTCCCAAGCGAAATACTGAGGGAGGGTGGCGTTTGTGCACAGACTGCCCTACATGACATCATAACAACAGTCTGGGCCACTGGACGGGTTCCGCAGGACTGGAAGGGGGACCGTACCGACTGTAACAACTACAGGGGCATCTCACTCCTCAATGTGCCGGGTAAGGTCCTGGCAAGGATTATTCAACATCGCCTTGCCAGACACGCTAGGAGAGGCTTGCGGAGCCCCAATGTGGTTTCAGGAAAGGGCGGTCCTGCACAGATGCCATATTTTCTGTCCGTCTGCTAGAGGAGAGGTGTAGGGCATTTCAACAAGACCTACATCTCTGCTTTATACTGGTAGGAACCTCCTGGTTACACCAGCCCACAGGGATTATTGTGTCCGTCGTGCAGGGAGGGGCTGGGTGGGGAGGGAGGGGCTGGGTGGGGAGGGTGGGGAGAGGCTGGGTGGGAAGGGTGGGCTGGGTGGGGAGGGGAGGGTGGAAGGGCTGGGTGGGGAGGGTGGGAGAGGCTGGTGCCCTTATAAAACTCAACGTTTAATCTACTCACGCCGGCTTGTGCCCGCCCTCACAGTCGGGCATATTTGCGGAATACACCACGCCGCCGTTGACCCTGCAGGCCATTGACCGAGCAACCCAACGTTCCTACCAGCTCCTTCCGCAGGAATGTGTTGAGCTGGTCAAGGCCTATGATACCATCAGTAGGCTGGGCTCTGGGTTGTTTTTCGTGCTTTGAGTCCCTGACTCACGATCATTAAGGACCTTCATGATGGTGAGCGGGCCGGGAGTCGGAGCCATTCCTGTTCACCTTGGGTGCGACAAGGATGTTCTCTGGCTCCCAGATTATGTAACATCTATTTCGACCACGTAGTTCGTGAAGCCTTTGATTGCTGTACTGGAGGAATTTCCATTTGGTACAGATACAATGGGAGGCTGATCGATGCCGGGTGCGGTCAAGGGATGGCTCCCTATTTCTCAAACATGTTACATATGCCGATGATCTGGTAATGCTGCTCACTCAGAGGAGGAGTTGGAGGCGCTGTTGCTGAACCTGGAGCTTGCCACTAAGAGGTGGGGCCTTACCATCAGCCCCACCAAACTAAGCACTTGCCTGGGTATTTTGTACCATCGGACACTCCACCCCACAACTACCAATTGGTAATAGGGCAGTTGTGGAGAGAGTGGAAGTTTCCCATACCTGGGCAGTGTGCTCATGACCGGCTCCGGTTTAACAGCAGAGGTCTCACTCCGAATCAGTCGAGTAGCATTATCTTTTCGTTGGTTGCGTAACGCTGTGTGGAAGCTACCTGGTCTGTCGCTCCGCACGAAGCTTCAGTTCTTCTCGGCCACAGTCATTCCCTCCCTTCTCTACGCTTGCGAAACGTGGACCCCCCTAATGGAACATCTTCGCCTGGGGTTTAACCTGCAGGCTGGATTGTGTGAGGAGCTCACAAATCATTGAGAGATCTGGACAAAGTCCCATCGGTGAGCTCCTCCGGCAGGCAAGGCTGCGTTGGCTGGGTCATGTAGCCCGCATGCCCAGCCACCGCATGCCTAAACAGCTTCTGTTCGGCCGGATCGAGGGGGCTAAACGGGCGCGCACGGGCTAGAGAAGAGATGGAGTGATGTGGTACAGGAGGACGTGGAGCTGAGTGGACTTGCCGATGACTGGTACCAGCGGTGTCAAGATCGGCCTCTGTGGAGGAGGCTCGTGAAGGACGCTACTGGGCAGTTGGAGGCAGTCGCCCTCCAACAACAACGGAGGGCAGAGAGCGACGCTCACAACAACGAGCGGAATGCCGGGTGGCTAAAGCACAGCAAGTTGGCACAGTAGGAGGCACAGGTGGTGCATCGGCCAGTCATCTCGGTCATCTCGGTCAGTCGACCCGTGGCAACTGGGTCTGCCCGTGACCTCCTGCCAGCGGGCGTTCAACACTTCACGTGGCCTCAAGGTGCACATGGCCTGGCACAAGCGCCGTGGTGACGTCACCGCCACTTAGTGGTGAATGGCGGTTGTTGTGTGGTGTGTTTGTGTGCAACTCTTATATAAGTGTGTGTATGTGTGCATTTCTGTGTAACTATGCGTCTCTCTGTAACTCTGTATACATGTTGATGTGTGTGTGTGTTCACGTGTGTATACACCTGTGTGTGTATGGGGGGGGGGGTTCATTCGCACACAGGCAGACCACTCGCCGTTCATATTTGGCGAAATGGAAATGTCAACACGGCACAACCAAAACCAATATTTGTCTCGGTGTCGGCTCCCGGCGCGAGACGGGGCGAGCGGTTTTACGCATTTCTGTTTGGGCTGGGGGCACAAGCCCGCCGGATCGATTCCAGGCCAAGGATAACATCGAAATAAAACTTAAATAATTTTTTGAGTTCGCCCGTCGGAGAGGCACCCGCTGAGGCTGCTGCGGCTGCTGCTGCCTGGATCTTTGATCATAAACGACCGTTGTCACGGAAGCTCAACCACGTGGCAGATATCGTGATGTAGATATTGACAAACGTGTGTTTCTACACACTCGGAGAGAGACCCATAGACACCCAGAGAGCCATAGAGACCCACAGAGACATCGACAGACCCACAGAGACCCACACAGACCCACAGAAACCCATACTCATAGAGACCCATAGAGACCCACCGAGACCCACAGAGACCCATNCTCATAGAGACCCATAGACACCCACAGAGACCCACAGAGACCCACAGAGACCCACACTGCAACTAAACTAAGTTTGTGTCACCAGGTGTAAGACCCACTGAGCTGCTGTGTAGATATTGTATCAGAAGCGAGCTGGGACATCACTAGTGACAGGAGCTCAGTCACGTGGCTGATATCATCATCACCACCACGTGACTGATATCATCATCATCACCACGTGACTGATATCATCATCACCACGTGACTGATATCATCATCATCATCACGTTGACATTGACTCTGAGCTCGTGTGACGTTGATTCTAAACGTGGAGGAGAAACCGGAGGACCCGGAGAGAAATCCACGCAGCGACCACCACGGGAGAGAGACGCAGACTCCACATACACAGCAGCAGCGTCATCGCCAGGGTCGAGATGTAACCCACGACTTCCTGTATACCGGGCGAGGTAGTCAACATCTCAACAGAACCCACGACCTCCTGTAGACCAGGCGAGGTAGTCAACATCGAACCCACGACCTCCTGTACACCAGGCGAGGTAGTCAACATCGAACCCACGACCTCCTGTACACCAGGCGAGGTAGTCAACATCTCAACATTGAACCCACGACCTCCTGTACACCAGGCGAGGTAGTCAACATATCAGCATCGAACCCACGACCTACTGCATACCAGAAGAGGTAGTTAACATCTCAACAGAATCGAACCCACGGCCTCCTGCACACCAGGCGAGGTAGTCAACATCTCAGCATCCAACCCACGGCCTCCTGTACACCAGGCGAGGTAGTCAACAGCTCAGCATCGAACCCACGACCTCCTGTGTACCAGGCGAGGTAGTCAACATCTCAGCATCGAACCCACGACCTCCTGCACAACAGGCGAGGTAGTCAACATCTCAACATCGAACCCACGACCTCCTGTACACCAGGCGAGGTAGTTAACATCGAACCCACGACCTCCTGTGTACCAGGCGAGGTAGTCAACATCTCAGCATCGAACCCACGGCCTCCTGTACACCAGGCGAGGTAGTCAACATGATCGAACCCACGACCTCCTGTGTACCAGGCGAGGTAGTCAACATCGAACCCACGACCTCCTGTACACCAGGCGAGGTAGTCAACATCTCCCACGACCTCCTGTACACCAGGCGAGGTAGTCAACATCTCAGCAGAACCACGACCTCCTGTACACCAGGCGAGGTAGTCAACATCTCCCACGACCTCCTGTACACCAGGCGAGGTAGTCAACATCTCAGCATCGAACCCACGACCTCCTGCACACCAGGCGAGGTAGTCAACATCTCCCACGACCTCCTGTACACCAGGCGAGGTAGTCAACATCTCAGCATCGAACCCACGACCTCCTGCACACCAGGCGAGGTAGTCAACATCTCAACATCCGCGGTGAACCCACGACCTCCTGTACACCAGGTGAGGTAGTCAACATCTCACCACCCAGTTGGGAGATGATATCTGAAGCCGGGTTCCTGGACCGACCTGCACCTTGACACATTTTGGTGAAGTATTTTGTATTTTCTGATTGTGCAGTCGGAGAGTGTGTCTATATATACTGGGGAGACAAAGGCGGCCGGGCGTGGTGCTGGCCACCACCCCTCGTGTGCCGTACCGNACCTTCATAGTTGCTGCTCGCTAACAGCACTTGCCCAAAAGTCTGCACCGGCTAAACGGGAGATCTGTGTCTTGTGTGTGTCTGTGTGTGTATATGTGTGTGTATCTGTGTGTGTATCTCCGTGTGTGTGTGNATCTGTATGTGTGTGTGTGTATCTACGTGTGTATCTGTGTGTGTATCTGTGTGTGTGTGTGTCNGTGTCTGTGTGTGTGTGTGTGTGTCTGTGTGTGTCTGTGTGTCTGTGTGTCTCATGTGTGTGTCTATGTTGTGTCTGTGTGTGTGTGTATATGTGTGTGTCTGTGTGTGTATCTGTGTGTGTCTGTGAGGAGAGGCTTGCGGAGCCCCAATGCGGTTTCAGGAAAGGGCGGTCTGCACAGATGCCTATTTTCTGTCCGTCTGTACAGCAGAGGTGTGGGAATTCCAAAAAGTACATCTCTGCTTTATTGACCGTGGTCAAGGCCTATGTACCACTCAGTAGGACTGGCTCTGGGTGTTCTTCGTGTTTCGGAGTCCCTGACCTCTGCTCACGACTCATTAAGGCTTCATGATGGTGAGCGGGCCCAGGTAAAACTACGTGGCCGGAGTCGGAGCCTTCCCTGTACACCTTGGGGTGCGACAGGGATGTCNTCTGGCTCCACATTATTTAACATCTATTTGACCGCGTAGTTCGAGAAGCCTTCCATAGCTGTACCGGGGAATTTCCATTTGGTACAGATATAATGGGAGGCTGATCGATGCCGGGTGCGATCAAGGGATGGCTCCTATTGGTCAACCACGTTATGTATGCCGATGATTTGGTAATAGCTGCTCATTCAGAAGAGGAGTTGTAGACGCTGCTGCTGAGACTGGAGCGTGCCACTAAGAGTGGGCCTTACCATCAGCCCNACCAAAACTAAGCACCTGCCTGGGTATTTGTACCATCGGACACTCCACCCCACAACTCCCAATTGGTGATGGGCAGTTGTGGAGAGAGTGGAGAGTTTCCATACCTGGGCAGTGTGCTCATGACCGGCTCCGGTTTAACAGCAGAGGTCTCCGAATCAGTCGAGCGGCAATATCTTTTCATCGGTTGCGTAACGCTGTGTGGAAGCTACCTGGTCTGTCGCTCCGCACGAAGCTTCAGGTCTTCTCGGCCACGGTCATTCCTCCTTCTCTACGCTTGCGAGACGTGGACCCCCTGGTGGAGCATCTTCGCCGGTTGGAAACATTTAGGCTGGCCTGCCTACGATCCATCCTGGGGTTTAACCAGGCTGGATTGTGAGCTCACAAATCCTTGAAAGATCTGGGCAAAGTCCATCAGTGAGCTCCTCCGGCAGGCAAGGCTGCGTTGGCTGGTCATGTAGCCCGCATGCCCAGCCACCGCATGCCTAAACAGCTTTTTGTTCGGCCGGATCGAGGGGCTAGACGGGCGCGGCACGGGCTGGAGAAGAGATGGAGTGATGTGGTACAGGAGGACGTGGAGCTGAGTGGACTTGCGATGACTGGTACCAGCGGTGTCAAGATCGGCCTCAGTGGAGAGGCTCGTGAAGGACGCTACTGGCAGTGTCAGTCATCTCGGTCATCTCAGTCAGTCGACCCGTGGCACTGGTCTGCCCGTGACTGCCAGCGGGCGTTCGACACTTCACGTGGCCTCAAGGTCACTTGGCCTGGCACAAGCATCGTGGTGAGTCACCGCCACTTAGTGGCGAATGTTGTTGTGTTAGTCATGGTGTCTGTGTGTGTCTGTGTGTGTGTGTGTGTGNATCTGGTGTGTGTGTATGCNGTGTGTGTGTCTGTGTGTATCNGTGTGTATCTGTTGTGTGTCTGTGTGTGTGTGTGTGTCTAGTGTGTGTCTGTGTGTGTCTGTGTGTCTACGTGTGNGTGTCTGTGNGCTGTCTGTGTGTGTCTAGTGTGTGTGTGTGTCNGTGTGTGTCTGTGTGTGTGTGTCTGTGTGTGTGTGTNCTGTGTGTGTGTGTGTGTATCTGTGTGTATCTGTGTGTGTGTGTCTGTGTGTGTGTGTGTGNCNGTGTGTGTCNGTGTGTGTCTGTGTGTGTGNGTGTGNCNGTGTGNGTATCNGTGGTCTGTGTGTGTGTGTGNCTGTGTGTGTCTATCTGTGTTGTGTGTCTAGTGTGTGTGTGTGTGTGTGTATACNGNGTGTGTGTGTGTGTGTGTGTGTGTGTGNCTGTGNGTGTCTGTGTGTGTGTGTACCTGTGTGTGTCTGCGAGCGAGTGAGTGTGACCTTGTTCACGTGACCGTCTCCCTTTGAGCCTGAAAACCGTCTCGCGAATCTGCCNGTTCCTGAATTCACTGACACACGGCCCGGCTGTCGCCTCTGGACAGACTCGGCCCCAGTCACGNCAANGCGAGCTGAGCACATTNCTCAGCCCAGGTGGGTCAACCATCACTCCGCGCTCTGCCTGCGATTGGTGCGCATTTGNCTAAGGTGCGGTGTAAAGAAGTTCAACACCCACAGAGACCCACAGACACACACAGAGACCCACAGACACCCACAGACACCCACAGACACACGCGACACAGAGACCCACAGACACCCACACACAGACACCACAGACACANACACAGAGACCCACAGACACCCGCACACACAGACACCCACAGAAACCCACAGACACACGCACACAGAGACCCACAGACACNNCNACAGAACCCACAGACACAGACNACAGAACCCACAGACACCACAGACACCCACACNAGACCCACAGACACCCACAGAACCCACAGACACCACAGACACCCACAGACACACGNACACAGAGACCCACAGACACACAGACACACAGACACACACACAGAGACCCACATACACCCACAGACACCCACNACACAGAACCACAGACACNCACAGACACCCACAGACACACNCACACAGAGACCCACAGACACCCACACACACAGACACAANCACAGACACCCACAGACACACGCACCACACAGAGACCACAGACACCACACACACAAACACACACACAGACACCCACAGACACCACAGACACACACAGAGACACCCACAGACACCCACAGACACCCACAGACACCCACAGACACACACAGAGACCCACAGACACCCACACAGANACACACACAGACACCCACAGACACACACACAGAGACCCACAGACACCCACAGACACGCACACAGACACCCACAGACACACCACAGACACCCACAGACACCCACAGAGACCCACAGACACAC